>PQWD01006088.1:0-18796 GCA_019425675.1 Leucinodes orbonalis
GACGAAAGAAGCTTGTCAGCAACTTGACATGTCAAGTAAATAATACAATAACTTAAATTTGTTTATATCGCCTTCAGCCGTGAACGCAGACGTCCTTAAAGCATGTTATGACTGGTAATATAATGTAGCGATCAGCTGATTGCACCGAGGCGTAATGCTATAGTGCATCGGTTGTCGGCGTGCGCGCCTGTACATGGTCCTATTTCTAAATGAGGCTTTGGTCGAACGCAGATGGTCCTCAGCCTTAAGTTTTCTTGTATGTTACGTAGTGAAAAGGAAGGTCAGGACGTTCACCTGATGGTAAGTGA
Organism: Leucinodes orbonalis; assembly: GCA_019425675.1. Taxonomy (NCBI): domain Eukaryota; kingdom Metazoa; phylum Arthropoda; class Insecta; order Lepidoptera; family Crambidae; genus Leucinodes; species Leucinodes orbonalis. Next base: position 309 of record PQWD01006088.1, read on the forward strand.
TACGCCTAACATGAAGAGCTGAGCTGATAAACAGTTATTGTTCTCCATGAATGCCGCAATGCGCCCGTCACCCTAGTCAACAGATGCTAGGTCTCTTATACCCGGTGATTTCACTAGCTACAAATACCCCATCCCCAAACACTAAAGTGCATAGCGCTCTTATTTCACGGGACGATATCTAGCACTGCAGATATACCTACCTACACGACTCAGTATCGAGTCTACCACCAAGTTTTTACATACGACCTAAGGGGAAAAAACCTAAAAAGGTGTTGCAACTCGACTAAGTGACTTTGACATGATTAGAATTTTAAATATTTATTTTTACATTTATATTAATTTTAATTTTAACAATTTTATTTAATCGAACTGTTATGAAATTAATTGCCAATTTATATTAATCCTTTTAATTTATAATTTAATTAAATTTATTTTATTAACTCAAACGGATGCTACTAACATATTTTTAAGTTTAATTTTGTTACTAACCATAAATGGATCATTGTTATCTGTAAAATAAAGAATTATTATAAGTGCGTTGCTAACATCTATGCCTGCTTTGGTAATAAAAGCTTTAGGAGGCATTGGTCGTAGCTCTCACTTTGTTGTCTTCCCGCGAGATTCACTCCTACGGGAAGAAAACATAGTGTGAGTCACTTTGTGAGATTGATCCAAGTTTGGTAGGGCATTGCAGACTGAGTCATCAGTTTGTCCGAAGAGCTTCGGAGGTCACGTTAAGCCGACGGTCCTGACTACAATCTTAGAACGGTAGTTGTTAAAACCTCCCACTAAACCGCATTGGACTCTTGTGTTGGATTATGGCCCAACATCCCCATGCCTATGCTGTTTGGGAAGGCCTGTTCCTTGCAGTAAGTCAATATAGACTGATGATGATGAGAAGGCTATATAACTTAATATTCGTTTCGGTGGAAAAATGTTCGGCAGTCTCTGGTGACTGGAATAGGGACTGAACGAACCCACAGAGGGTCGCGACGAAGATCCCCTCTGGAAGTGGCGGATCCCTGGATGTCAATTCGTATTGTTATTTAATGTGTTAGCTAAATCGAATGGCGATGCAACGGCGACAGTGATCGGTTCGGGTCTGACGGCTTGTATTCAAAAACCGTAATTTCTCTTCTCCTTATAGGCCTTAGGATTGGAAAGAATCGCTTGTTATATTTACACGACAATATTTATATTAAGCAACCGTTTTGATGCTTGTCTGGGGATATTCTTTATTTAAATTCATCGTCTGAGAATTTCGAAATTTGTTCCTACAATTTCATACGAAAGCAACGTCTGAATCATGCGTATTTAATTTGACGAGATTCATGAGCGGTAACGTTTTTGGGGAATTTCCGATTGTTCGCCTAATGAGCACGGATTTTTATACCGGGAATTTGGTATTGCAATAAAATCGCAGTTACTTTAACATGGCAACTTTTAAGGACCCTAACTGATTACGACTCCAAATCGCAGAATTCAGGTAGTAACATATTTAACGACTTTTAAATAGACTTCATTACAAAGGGGACACTTTATTTAAGAAGGAGCCGAATGCGTTGTTGGTTTTATTGTACTTTAATTTGTTTACAGAAAGGGATAATATAAGACCCCCTGATGGTTGAAGATTATATCAAATCAAGAATTGAGAAATGTAATCATATCCATAAATTATGGCAATCCTGATAGGGTTGCCATCATTTATTAATTTGACAATATGGTAAACAACTCAAACAACATGGTTATATTATACAGTGAGTATATCTTTTTCTCTTCAAAGGCCTGCCCAGTGATGTCAGCTCTAGAACAACATTAACGGTATTGTTCGTTGTTTTTATATTGGGTCTGGAATCCATGAGGGTTCAAGGTAATGCCGTAGAATTTATCTTTAATACTGTACGGTCAACACCGCACATTTTTCTAACTGTAAGCGTATATCAATTTAATTAGGTCACACGTGCATCAGCGTTTACTTCAATATACGAGTATATATATACTGTGCTCACTAACTTATTTCATCCACTTACACTTACTTTGTTTAAAAGTAATTTTTGTTTATGTTTTATATAATAAAATTATTGAATTATCTTATAAGAAACTCATTATACGTACTCACATGTTTTAATAACGTATAGATCTCCGCCTTCGGTGAGCTTTTTTTATTTTTTAATCGAATCTGTGCGCAGATATTCGTGTCGTAGTAATGCTAATACTGTTTTATCAATTATGTATGAAATTCGCGTGCCTGAATTACATAAGTGTACGTGAGTGTCATAAACACCGTCTTTGTGACATTGAGTGTTCCGTATATGGAGTTGTTTTGACCTGTGCTATTGGCCCCTAACACAGGAAATCTGGACTTCCGTTGTCTAGGATAATAACCCGGCTAGACGTAGACAATGGATGGCTAATGTATGTCTGTCTGTCGTTACGTGATGGGCATGTACTGGTATGCCACAGAAGGCTCACCGCGTTTTGAGACCTTTTTCATATAGATCCATCAACTGCTAAATCAAAGTATAGACTTTATAGTACCTTACGTTGCACTTTTTTCAGCGTTTGTAACCACGTACATAATTTTCAACCAACCAACAAACACTACCTTCAATTACTGCTCGCCCTGATGTCTGTAGGCAAAGATTTAAAAGTATAGATTCTTGATATGTTAACAAAACAACCGAAAAAAGTGTTCCGAATGCAGCGACAGCACACATACACATATTTCGAATGAGCGTTCATTTTACCTAAACCAAAAACCTACAACTGTACTCTCTTAGGCGGTTTGTTTTTGAGGCACGGGTGGAGTATCTACCTTTGTATATACAGAATATCTTTGTCTGTAGGTAATTTTATTTCTCATGTAACTTTATACTCCTTAATTCTATTATCGTATATCGAGGCAATAATACTCACCACACGAACCCATAAGATCCTGTTCCTACAAGATTGGTGGACTTTGCAAATGATCATGTAAACCTAAGCAGTGTTCCTAACATGGTTTAACTTGTTAAAAAAGTGAGATGACAATACTTAAATACAAGTGCGATAGCAAATATTGGAAATAAACACCTAGACCAAGATCCAAAAGACCCAAGACCAACCAAGATAACTGGAGCTTTTCTTTATTTAACATCTACGTAAGTCCTTTATGTAATTTTATACAATTTTTTGTAGAAACTAATCCGTTGCAGCACCCATAATGAATGGGTTTGTTATTATCTTCATGCTTGGTAGGAGGGTTGGAGACAGCTGTACCTTTTAAGTTTAGGTGCTCGTGATCGCGCCTTTACCCATTCTTTGCTGAGCAGTGACTTGCACTCCATGTATGCAAATAAGCAGTGCATATCCTGCATATCCAGACAATCCAGAAAATTGCCTACATGATTATGTTTGATCAATCATCAATGATTCCCACTTATTCGTCCATTTTCCTCTACAGATTTGAAACTATAGGCGATCTGCTGTCATCAACAGCACTCAAATGACAAAAAAGTAAATTATTTATTGTTTTTACGATAAGTGTCAATCAGTTTGCATACCCTACGCATAATCTCTGGGCACGCCACTGATGCTGAATGTTTTGTCCTAAGCTGCCTCTTACAGATTAGGTTGCTTACATTTGCTTTAATCTGCCATCACCAGTCGGGTAGTACTTTATAGATTGCGTTCTTTCTGCGTCGGTGTTCTTCAAAACGTGTGCGTATGTGCATGCGACGCTCCACTGGCCGACGCTTTTTTGCCGTCCATAAACTAGGTTCTGTTTCAACGAAAGCTATTAACTATATCGTTTTAAAGAAACGGTCAATCTATTGATGTTAACTTATACTTAGGATTCACTTATACTGATATTGTGGATAGTAAATATTCATAGTCTGGTAACTAGCGATATACTAAGCTCATTGGGAACGAATTACCTTTCTCATTAGCAGTTCGTTTTTAATTTTGCAATTTATTAAGGATGACTAATTTAAACCGTTGTGGTGGGTTACGATCCGCATTCTTTAAAGATCAAATTCATTGAGGTAGGTCTTTTTACCTGTGACATGACTTTAGTAGTAAACAGGCTAATTTAATTACTAGATGAAATGACAAATAAGAGCCTAGTTTTTTTGGCTTACCACAAAACTATTTTTATAATGAATATAATGTATGTTATTTCTTAATTGTGTGTTCTGGTTTCATACTATTTAATTGAGTGTGAATTACCTATATAATAAAAAATTAAAATTTTATGCACACCAATAAATTAGTGCACAGCTGTAATAATATCGTGAAGTGCTAGATTATTATGAGTAGTAAAAGCCTGATTTTTGTTATTATTTTTCACGCTTTGATTATAAATACTGTCCACCAATTTACAACGGGGTTTCCGTAGGATTCCTTTGCTAAAGTATTATATATATATTCGATATCATAAGTATGAAAGCGCGTGAGAAAGCTAACTTTTACGAGCGGTGCAAACCAAATTTTGATGTTGTCCTAAAAGGGAATGTCCAAAAAAACATCACACACAACCGGATGTCATAAAGTGTACAAACAATTTGCACATCATGCACAAATGTTTGACGACTTTGCAGGTACACATTAAACATTGTATGGTAGGTGCTTCACGAACCGGAGTAGGTGATACAATGTAGCATAAAATACAAAATTGCAAGTCCTTGTAAAGGTCGTCTGCTAACCTCTAAGTTACCCTTTTTTTGGGTGTTTTTTATGTATAATATGTATGTATTCACAAAAATTGTATAGAAGTATGTTTATCAGTTATTTAGTACCCAATCTACAAGCTCCTCGCTTAATATAGGGCTAGGTGGTGCTGTGTGGATGTCAGTTGATATTTATTTATTTATGTTATAGATAGGCACTGTATTTACAATTTTCGTCTGTTGGTTACGGTGGCTAAGGCCGTAGGCCATCTCCGCTGTTCACTTGCCCGGTAAAGCTGTAAAGGCCATATGCGGCCAACAGTAATCATGTGCCGTGCGTAGGTACTCGTAGGTGTTAATCCTATTTAAAAAAAATACGGCTCTAGACGTGATAGCTATAAAAAAATATTGTGTCGGCTCCTGTGCCTCGAAATGTCCTAAATTGTTCCTGTAATGAGCTAAAAAAACAAAAATGTTTTATTAAAATATATAAAGGTGTTAGTGGAGCTGAATATTTGTAACATCATGTACAAATATTCCTTCTAATGAAAGTGTCCTCTTCATTTTGGAACCATAGTAAATACATAAAGAGGTCAAAAAGCATATTTATCATTTTGTCACGAACCTATCGCAGAAACCAAAGCTCGTACATTGCTGTTATTGGGAATACAATTAATACGTATTTCTAATCGAATTTAAAACTTTATTGTACCTACGTCAAGGAAATCGATTACTATGGAACTACATCAAACTGTTCTAATTATATAGTTCCGTAATCCACCATGGGTTGGCCTGTCGGTCCTGTTCCTACTTGTAAAAAAACGCGCAGTAAACATTATTCAACGAAATTCTTGTCAATTCAATCACCCATAGTAATTGTAGCCGTAGAGCGTAGCATTAACCCTTTCACTGCTTCGTAAATTGGTGGGTTTTTATGCAGATATCCTGCTAACGCTATTTACGACAATAGAAGGCTTTTGCGACGCGCTAGCAATCAACAAGTCGGGTCAAGTTCTGTAGCTGTAATTATTTATAGTTGCCTCAACTTAGCTTGATACCGCTGACAACTGTCATAAAAACTTGCTTAGTGACGGAAAGAAGAAACACGATTATCCAAATCCCGAGTAATTGATCGATTTGAATCGATAAAAAAATATTTTATTTGAAAATCAACATTAAGTAATAAGCACGAATGATTGAAAATGTACTTCGGATTATATATAATATCTTATCTGTGATAATATCGATGATAGGTATACTTACTAAGGCCCGTATTCTAAAAGACTCAAGCATTGATCTTAACTTGAATAGGATTAGAAAGGGATAGCGCTCTATACGATCGATAGCGCCATCCCTTTCTAATTCAATTTAACCAAAAATCAACATTGAGTCTCATTCTAGAATACGTCTTAGTTTTAGATCATAATCTTTTTATATTTTTTTTGTTATACTAAAATATGCAATGTGATATATACTCTCACAGGTCAGCTAAGAATGCAAAAAGGTATTGCTACCTCATTGTCAATTAGTCTAAAATTTCATCATAGCCAAATAGTCAACTTTAAAGTTTGGAAATAAAATCGACCAGGCATTGAATGGGTTAAGACGCACAAGTTACACGTGGAGCATTATCGGCTATAATTTAAATAGCGACGCAAACACGTGTAACACGCAACCTCTTTTTTTTGTTTAAGACAAGCTTTGGATTGTTTTGACAATTATTCAAAGTGATGGTAATAAAGTTTCGATTAAAAATTTATGGGAAAAGTTGGATGACTTTTTTACATAGTCATTACTGTGTTGTTTATGTGTTTAAAACTGTGTGATTAGAAGCTAGATGGCGCTGTGTGAATATCAGTGGATATTTATTAATGTACTAAAGGTTTGTTTGTAATAACTATTTATCTTTTGTTTTAGATACCTCTAGTGAGTAACGAGGGTAAATCTGGCTTGGGTGCGAGTGGGTCGTACAACCAACTCACTCGGTCTCCAATAAACTGGGCCCTGCTACCATGAAGCTGATCAACAAGACGAAGATACTGAAACCACCGGCGAAGGCCTTCCAAAATGTAGAGGACGAATTGGACTCCGACTAGATAATATATATCCACTGACATTCACACATCGCCATCTAGCCCCAAGTTAAGCGTGAAACCTGTGGTATGGGTACGAAACAACGGATAAACATACTAATATACATTTTTTTTAAAACATACATATCATCATCATCATCATCATCATTACAGCCCAATTATGTCCATAATACATACATATTATACATAGAAAAACCCAGCCCATTACAAACAGACATGTTCATGCACACAAATGTGTGTACTGCCCGGGAATCGATCCCGGAACTTGGTGTATCAGCCGACGTCTCGGCCATTACACCAAATGACCCTGATAGGAATAAATTTCGACTGAGCTATTTTAGTATATAAATAGGGTTGTAAATTGTTAGCTTTTAACTAAATCTTTGTACATACAACTCAATTCAATAATGAGATCCATCGTAGCTTCGAAAACGTAGCAAAAGATTAAGAAATAATATTCATTCGCTTGTATTAGCCACAGGGCTTGTCCCATGGGTAGATAGTCAATGACTCGCGGGACTGTCTCCCCAAACGATAGATGTTTTTTGTCTTTCCGCTATAACTCCTGAAGTGCGTAGTAAACAACAGATATATACTTTGACGAACTATTTTATGTAATGGTTGAGACGTCGGCTACTACACCAATGAGTCAGGGGTCGATCCCCGGTCAGTACAATCATTGTGTTGAACATGTCTGTTTGTATTTTTTGTATTGATCTGGGTGTATTTACAAAAAAAAATATCAAAGTATGTTTATCAGTTGTTTAGTAGCCATACAAGCTTCACGCTTTAGTTAGGCCTAAATGGCGCTGTCTGAACAGCAGTGGATATTTAATTATTTATATTTTTTGTAAATACGAGGATGAGGTCTCCAGTCGACCATTAAACCGTCTGGAGACTTGACTTGCTATTTAATGTAATATTGTCGAAGTAATATTCAATAAATAAGCTTGGAGTGGCTTTATATCAATGCGGTGATATTATAGGTACTATAATAGTATGTAGATATCATGTGATAAGTATTTGTTACTTATTTACATAATACCATTATCTCCCATTAAGCTATCTATTTTCAGTTTTCATAATTAATTTAATATTTTTTTTAAATATTAAGGAAATATAGGAGTTTTGCGGTGTTCTTTTATTCTACGAATGACTTTTATGTACATTTTACTTAAACTACTACTTTTTATTCAAATAAATTCAGAAACGTGTAACGTATTTAGTCGAATTTCATGATTATGTTCTGTTTTTATTATTTATTAATAGGTACAAAATAATAAAAGTACCTACTGGTAAAACTCAAAATGTGTTTAATTTTACCTGGTTTTTTTTAAAGTTAAATTTTTTCATAATAGAAACCAGCAGCGCTTATCAAAAACATTTATTAAAAATTAGAGCGTTTAAGGAATACGAGTAAAATGAAAGAATGAAAACATATAAAAAATGATAAAGCCTCCAGTGCAGTTGTTCTTAGCAAAGCATATCCATGTAGAGATTGGGCTTTTAACTAAGTGGGCGCAATGCGTATTGGTGAGTATTAACAAATGACAGTTGCTGTAAAAGCGACAACTCATCGTGGGCTCCCAAGCACGGAATCATCTTTATTTTCCGACGATCAGGGAATTTCCTACCTTATTAAAAGTTAGTGTGCCTAACTGAAATTGGAACCCAAAATGCCTTGATTACGCCACGATCTAAACTTAACGCAATTTTATATGAGATTTTCTCCAATTTCATGAAATAGGTCATGAAAGTTCACAAGAAACTGTAGACAATTACTTAAAACCTATTAATAAGTCCTTAAGAAAAAATAAACCTAAAAAGACAGCCTGCTTACCAGATACGTAGAATTTGTTGAAGTTAGGATCGGTAGAGTTTGGCCGTGTAGATTCAAAAGCTTGGCTCTACATGAGATCTTTTTCACAGCGCAACCCATATGTGGTCGTTTTGGCAACATTTTACATGAATTTTTTGTTAGAATTTCACTAAAACTTTTTCTTTATATGTTAAAGACGTGTGACTTAAAAATATACGATATTTGGATTTGAAAGACTTAACAAAATATAATCAGCAACATTGTCCCGTTCAGAAGTATATTTCATATGTTTCATGGGCAAATACTCAACATTATTTAAGTGATAGGTTTTAAGTCGTCTCTCCTACCGGGAGGGCTGAGGTTCTAATCCCGCCGCGTACCAATGTATTTTCGAATAATACATGTACGTTATCCGACGCTCTTACGGTGAAGGAAAACATCGTGAGGAAACCTGCGCACGCCTGCGAAGAGATTCAAAGGTTGTGCGTGAAGTCGTCCAATTCGCACTGGGCCCGCGTGGACGACTAAGGTCTATACACCTATACACCCGCGTACGGGTAGGCTCGTGCCCCTTGGCGGGGACGTTTAATGAGCTGAAGATAAGATGAGGCTTTAAGTCCACAGTTTCCTAGAAGCGTCAACAGCAAGGATGCTCAACACCCGCCAATTTCCCCGTCAAGGATGTCACATGTCTTATGTGAACGTTAATTTCGCATCAATTCAGCAGACCCTGTGGCTCGAACGCGATGTACGGGATTTATTTACAAAAAAAAATGTTTATAAGTATGTTTGTCCGTTGTTTAGTAGGTACCCATAAAACAGGCTTCACACTTAACTTGGGGCTAGATGGCGCTGTGTGAATGTCTGTGGATATTTATATTTATTATTCAATATATACTCTTAGGGAAATATAAATAAGTAGCATCAATAGAATCGGATAAATGATTAGTAAGCTACTTGTGACATACCAATAGATAGTTTCTGTCACAAAAATGTATATACATTGAACCCTGGAATAACATCTTACCTAGGATTACCTTATACTTACAAAACTATAATTAATATTTAATTTTTATTTTACACTTGATCCAGTGCGTACTAGCGTCGTGTCTGAGTAATGTCATGGCATGTCACGGCTTGTGTGTTGTGTTATGTCTTATGACTTATGATCCTCGTTTACCCATAGCTATGCTGAATTGGAAGGCCTGTGCCCTGAAGTTGGACATTACTGCCTGTTTTTTCGTTTGATAGTATATATCCATCGCTACAAAGTAAAAATCCGTCTGCAACAATGTTTTTAATGCTGTACATTTTTATCTTCAACCCTAAATAGCGTTTAAACAAGTCTTCAATCGGTCAAAGTTGTTCGCAATGCGTATAAGTAATTGCCGGGAACGACTGTTGAGGGAATTGCAAATGGCCCGCTTGTACCATTTGTCGACGGGAAATAGCAAAACAAAATTACACACATTACACTAGTTCTGACCGCGACATAATGGTTGACTAGATATTTTTCTCAAAGTTATATAAGTGGTTGGTAAATGGCACTAATCTAGGCGATATGGTTGCGGTTACATAGAACTTCAGCATGTTATTTGAAGCCTGAACTGAGTTTTATAATACTAAAAAAAAACTTCGTTTGAGAGGCGCATGTAATAGTAAATCAATAAGTCGTAAAAAAATATAAGCTTCTCAATTTACACGTAATGTCACTTTTGGGATCACTGGTGGCCTATTATTTACTTTTGGGACATAGGTACCAATGTGGACTTTTCGATGAGTTGCTAAATTATCTTATACAATAAAGTTAACCTTATTACTTTTAAAAGTACTTTATAGTTCACCTTTCGCCTGCATTTCTTGGGTAAAGTAACACCATCGACCTCGTTATTGCTTACCACCGGGCGATGTAAGGTGAAACTTTAACGTATTTATAATAAGTGAAAAAAAACATAACAAATTTAAATTAACAAAGATAACAAATATTTTTAAAATTACATGATCTCCCCGAAATCGGCGTGAATTGTATAACGTAACCCTAGCAGCGGAACAAATGGATACGAATCAACTTTCTATGCACAATTTCCAAGCTTTTCCACAAAAGCCAGTATAGTCACCGCTAATTTACAGATCTGCATAAAGTTTCACATTTATTTATCTGCAGCGGACTAGTAAGAAAAAGTTAAGTACTTGGCGTCAGGCAAGTACGGGATGTCGGCTAGACGCCCGTGCGACGTCGCGTGTTGCGCGCGACAAACACGGGCTATCGTGAAGGGTTGCCACAAGCAACAATTTTACTGTAGGAAAAGCATCCGCGTTTTTGTTAATGTAATGGTATCGTGATTTAATTTCAATTTAAATAGCAACACGCGACGCAAAGGTATCAGCCTATAAACCTGGAATGTGACCCTTAAGTTTAATTAAACACTGTATTTTTACTTATTTTAGATGAAGTGCAGCAATTACCTAATCCCAGCGACTCACTTTTATTTTCTCTACTATATTAACAATACAACCCGTTGTTCGCTCTTGAGCCGGCAGTGAGAGTACACATAAAACTCATTGTGTCTCACAAAACATCTACATGTTGGTCCCATGTCTCCACTCAAGCAATAAATATTAAACATAATGTTTGACGATCTGTTTTATGTAATGTTGTAACTGTTCCGCACAATTCTTATTCCAGACGTCGGCGTTGCCAACCCTCTAGCAACCATTACGTCGGCGGAAAAGGCCACTTTCAATCTAGGCATGCGAGGAAAAAAGTAATGTCCATCCAGGTTTGCATGCGGGGTGCGCGCTTCGGTCGAGGCGGCCTCAGTGGACATTTGACGATCTTTTTCAAGAACCATTCTTGCTATATTTATGCAACTAAAGACAGGGTTGTAAATTGTTATAATTCCAGATTTATATAAAATCTCAATAAACATAATTGCCAAAATTGCCTTCTGATCGGGGGGGCTCAGGTTGAAATCCCGCCACGTACCAATGTGTTTCAAATTTTCGAAATTATATATACGAATATATAATCCGACGCTCTTACTGTGAAGGAAAACATCGTGAGAAAGCCTGCGAAGTGATTCAAAGGTTGTGCGTGTATTTGGCCAATCTGCAATGGCCCTGCGTGGACGACTAAGGCCTATACACCCTATACGGGTAGGCTCGTGCCCCTCGGTGGAACGTTTAATGTGCTGATGATGATGACACTTATCAAAATAATTACAAAATGCAGGAACTCGGTTCAATCTAGGGTTTTCATTGGTAATTTAAGTTTTTGAATGCGTTAACTTTCAGTTTTAATCTAAATGGGCACCCCGATGTTACGCGACATAAGATGCTGACAAAAACTAACATGCCTCAATCAGGAGTGACATATCTTGGTAATGACTGTCACTTACCCATAATTATTTTAAATCTCATAGTGAATGCCTAAGATATTTGTAAAGGTATTACATTGAATATTCCCTTGATGCTAAGAAAATAGATACACGAATACAATGTAACATAGAGACAGATATAGCAAGAAAGATGCTTACTTCTTCAGTCAATGCAATACCTTATTCATTTCAGTATATCTGGTGAAGCTGTAAATGCTTTCAGCGACCAGTAGTGAGAAATTTATCCAAAAAAACTATGATAAAATTTCAAACTAGAATAAAATATGATAATATGAATTTTATGATAATATGGAAGTTGTTATATAAGACTTTATTTTTTCTAGCTAAAAAAGCAAAAGAATGTACTTGTATTTTAAACCAGTATTTTCTGTCTGTCTCTACCCATAAACATTGTACATCATATAAAATACCAATCATCCCGCGAACATAATTATCCAAGAATTGTCCTTGATTTACCCGCCTTAATCCAAATATGCAACTGAAAGGTTGAAGGACTGACTGACACAGTGATCTCTCAAAGCACAACCCAAACCACTGGACGGATCGGGCCGAAATTTGAGATGCAGGTGGATGGTATGACTTAGGCATCCACTAAGGAAGGATTTTGATTAGTTCTACCTCCAAGGGGATGAAACTTCGTCAATTTTAAACCGATCGGGCTGATACTTTGCATGCATAAAGCTAATATTACGTAGGCATCCCTAAAGAAGATATTTTATAAAATACACTCCTAAGTGGACAAAATAGGGAATGAAAAATAATACTTCTTAACGCGAGTGAAGCTGTGGGCAAAAGCTAGTTTTGTATAAAATGTTCGGCATATCGATAAAAATTGGATCAAACATAAAATTAGCATTTTATGAACACTTCGGCATTCCGTCGATATGGAATCGGATTCAGGTCTTTAATCGGTCAATTCGTGCGGACGAAAACAATTTGGTTGTAAAAACTCGGTAAAAGGCTTAACGAACCTGTTGAGCTGCGAGAATACCTACTTAAGGTATTATGCATATGGCTATTTATAAATTATATTTGTCGTAGTTTAGGGTTTATACAAGGTAATCCTACGGGTGCTATCCGATATTACATTTAGTAATACATTTCGCTTGCCTAATAAAGAATAATAAATTAAATTTTATTATTGTGTAAAATATTTTAGTCATTTCATTAGTTACCCAGACCGTGATCTTTTCCCAGTGTGTTTCCCACCTTTACAAAGAGAGAGGGCAAATTAAATATAGGGACAGGGAAGGTAGTTAAGCCTCTTCTAATCTCACTCGGCAACGCTAGTAAAACTCATAAGAGACCTAATTTTTGTCGTCTCGGGTGATAGGGGTGCATTGCGGTATTGATGAAGAATAATAACTGGCTATCAGTTTTTGGTCTCAATCCACTCTGTCATAGTCAGGCGTATCACTTACCATCAGGTGAGCGTCTGAACGTCCTACACACTTAAAAATAATACATAAGGCTCGAAATTGTTTCACTACAGTTTAATTTGAAGCCAAGGTTACTTTCCAGTCGAACCGGCCCATTCGTGCGGAAGCCTGGCTTCTCCACACTATATCATATCATCATCATCAGCTCATTAAACGTCCCCACCAAGGGGCACGAGCCTACCCGTATGGGGTGTTTAGGCCTTAGTCGTCCACGCGGGCCCAATGCGGGTTGGACGACTTCACACACAACCTTCGAATCTCTTCGCAGGCGTGCATGAAGGTTTCCTCACGATGTTTTCCTTCACCGTAAGAGCGTCGAATAACGTACCTATATTTTCGAAAAATCGAAAATACATTGGTACGTGTCGGGATTTAAACCTCAGCCCTCCCGGTAGGGAGGCGACAGTTCACACCACTGAGCCACCGACGCTCCTATAAGGATTATAAATTTTGAAGATAGGCAACATGGGTACTTTTTGCTTCTTTGGAGTACCGTGTGGCTATGTGTGGTCATAACTTCGAGAGGGAGGCTAGTAGGAGGATTCAGTTGGGCTTAGCGGCTTTCGGCAACTTACGTCAAGTCCTAACGTCAATGAATAGGCAATGCTTAAAAACGAAAATATTTGAGCAATACGTTATACTTGTGCTAACATACGCAGCTGAGACATGGACACTAACTACGGGGCTGATTCACAAGTTCAAAGTCACTCAACGCGCAACGGGGTGAGCTATACCCGGGGTGTCTCTAAGGGATAAGATCAGAAATGATTTTATCCGTAAGACAACTTAAGTTACCGACATAGCTTTTCGGATCATTGGAGGCTGGATGAGAAAAGCAGAGGACCGGGATGTCTAGCGCAAATAGGAGGAAACCTATGTCCAGCAGTGGACTGCGATAGGTGGAAGAAGTGTGTGGCCGTATCGCTTGACATCAGATAAATCGTCTTCTCATTCCCTCTTATGAGTTATTAAAAAAAACGTCCTTAATCTTAAATATAATTCCTTGGCGTGCCTTGCCCTATAAGACCCGAATAAAGCAGATGTATGCCCGCCAAAAAGAGGATTAAATGCTCGCTAATTCCACGGAGGGTGTAGCAAATTTCGTTGTTGGCTTATTAGTATTCCGCGGTTTTGGCGTAACAGGTACGGCCGCGGTTCTTTGTTAGCGTCGGATATTATGACCGGGGGTTACCGCCGTCTTTAAAATAGTATTACAATAATATTAAGTCGCATTTTCTGGTAAAAAAATGCTGACGTATCATTATAGTAATACCGTTTAAGCGATGGCTGTAATGCTTTAGATACAACTAACATTTGCCATTTGAATCAGAAATCAAAGCCGTTGCTTCATTTGAATGTTTCTTATATAAGTATTCAAAAGTTACGATCATCATTATTTAATTGAAATAACTTTTACTTTTTACTGCTAAAGATTATTATCTTTTTGTTTTTGCCTTCAAAGTTCCTATAAAACTATGACAAAGTTTTACTTACTTACTTGAACTCTCTGTGACAGATCTCTATTGCCACTGGGCCATTTCACCAATAGTGAGAGGTTTTGCCATAATGATCACGCTTGACAGGCGGGTAAAAATAACAGTACCATTAGAAGGTTACGTTGAATAATGATGAGCGTCGGTGGCTCAATGGTGTGGACAGTTGCCCTCCTACCGCAAGGGCTGAGGTTCAAATCCCGCTACGTACCAATGTTTTAGAATTTTCGAAATTATATGTCCATTATCCGATGCTCTTACGGTGAAGGAAAACATAAGGGAAACCTGCGCACGCCTGCGAAGAGATTCAAAAATTGTGCGTCAAGTCAGTCAATCCGCACTAAAAAAACAACCTTACGGGTAGTCTCGTGCCCCTCGGTGGGGACGTTTAAGGAGCTGATCATGATGAGAAAAGGATGGGGAGTAAATTTTTTACTGATCTCTCCGTAACCACACGGCATAGTATATCCTGATGTTTAAGGCGTGATCTTAAAATTAGCAAACATTTGAGACTTTGAAGGTCACTCGCTAATGTTGGGTCAGAAAGAAATACTTTTCGCCGGTACAGTGACCACGGGTGTGTGGGATAGCGGGGTGGGGTGACAGGAAGCGGCGCAGACGGCGGTGGCGGCGCATAACTAATGCTAGGCGCCACCTGCACCCGAGGTCAGCCTGACCTTTCACTCGCTTAGGAAAGCTGTACTTTTTACTTGGTTTTTACTTTACTTACGTTTTACTAGGTGGTACTCGATACTGAGTCGTCTACGTAGGTACGACCGCAGTGCCAGGTATCGTCCCGTGGATCAGGATTGTTATGCATTTGTGTGTTTCGGAACGAGGGCAGTAATTGTAAATTTTATTTGGGAGTTTTCTGATCTATAAGGATGTATCCTGCTAATGAAGAATATTATGAAGTTAGTAGTGCAAACATTACAAAACAAACTAAAAGTAATCCGCCATTTTTATGTAAAAATGGCGCGAACAGTAGGCACAGAGTATCACACACGAAGGTCGCAGACGCATTCCCCCGGGGCGCGCCCGCCGCGTCCTTGGCCGGCACCTGTTGCATTGCGCTGCAGCCTCAAATACTATGGTCGCAGAAGGCTCATTACTCATATACCACAGATTCTGATAACCTAAAATATTTATCTATTGTAATCCATTGGCTTAACATGTATGATAATGACACAGTAGGTATCTAGTATGTATTGTATATAATAATTTTATTGCTTACATGTATTTTTTCTAACTGACTTCGGCTGCCATAGAGTGCCTTTTCAGATTCATCGGGCAAGCGAGCGCATATAGATCTTAGCCCTGAATAATTTACACAACGAACTTAAGGGCGTCACCGATTAGAGCTCGAACCTCGGCTTTGAGCGTTCTGGAGAAACACATCTGCACTACAGGCATAAATGTTAGGCGGGAGAAATAGGCGAGACTGTCCGCAGACGACCTTGTTTACAGCCTCCTTTATTAGAATTAAGTGTGAGACAAACGAACTTTATTGGTAGGTCCGTTAAGTGCGATTTATTTTGATTCAAATGAACTTCATTGGCAGGTATAAAACTAAAGTAGGCCTTCTGTACATCGGTGTTATATAGCTTGGGGAAACAACGCAGACAGACGCGTGTTCAGAGGTCGCGTCGGGGCGATTCATGTTTTATCATACATAATTGAGACTAATAAATCTGTTATCACAATGGACCAGCTTAATGACCTGTCTGTCGATTAGGTACTCTATGCCCAGTGGAATATGTAGAGATATGCTTAGGTCAAGAGTTAATTGCATATTTTTGATATAATTAATTACACATTATTATTAATCATCGGTGGCTCAATCATGGTGTGGCCTTCGATCTAGAGGGTGCAAGTTCTAATTCCGCCACGTACCAATGTGTTTTCGCATTCGTGAAATAATATGTACCACAGATATCCGAATATATTTGCATTTATCCGGCGCCCTTTCGGTAAAGGAAAACATCGTGAGAAAACCTGCGCACGGCTGTGAAGAAGTGTGTGTAAAACAACGATGATTTTAAGAACGGAGCACCTAGATAGGCAACCTATTATTGTTGAATGAACCAATTAAGTACTTGGCTTGGAGTTCATGCATCTATGTATGTGTGCATTCCACCTGGGTCTTAGAGATTGAACACCAGGTGCAGCACAAGGTAGTCTCGGCAGAAAGTCCCGGCATCTGCTAACCCTTTGCTTACTGCTACTGGATGATCTGTAACTTTCGATAGGCGGTTTTTTATGTTAAAGTTTGACAGGATGGTCAAGACGCTCACCTGATGGTAAGTGACTATGACATAGCGGCATTTGAAGGAGATCAACAACTGATAGGCAGTTATTCTTCTCCGTCAATGCCGCACTGCGTCCGACACCAGAGATAACAGATTTCAGGTCTCTTATAACCGGCATTTTTGCTAGCTATAGTGCTATTATCCCGAAATATAAAAGTAAAATGTAATTTACGTATAAAAATAATCTAATAAATATATATCCACAGACATAAACACATAGCAATTTACGAGTAAGTAAGGAGCTTGTACTATGGGTAGACTAACCCAGGGATAAACATAATTTTAGACGTTTTTTTTAATTGAATACTTATATTCGTACCTTCTTATATTATACATCATCATCTGGGGCACGAGCCTACCCGTAAAGCGTACAGTCAGGCCTAGAACAGTACAACAGGCTTTAGTCGTCCACGCGCGGACCCAGTGCGAATTGACGGCTTCAAGCACAACCCTTTAATCTCTTCGCGTGCCCCAGCTTCTTCATGATGTTTTTCTTCAGCGTAAGAGCGTCGGATAAAATACTGCGATATAAACTGCGGTGGTACTTACCTAGAAGCCTATGTATCGAGTCTACCACCTAAAAATAGTAAATACAATTGTAAAATACATTTTGTTTTTGACCCAAGTTCTTATTATTTTAAAGCCATTCGATTATAATGCGATGACCAGCACCTAAAGTGGGCAAACAACATGTTGATTCGTAAAAAATGGAGGCGTGAAGTTTTAATTACAAGGTGTGATTAACAAGTCAATAAATTACAAAACTCACCGGAACACATCACTAAGTAAACTCCAACATCATTAATTTCAGAATTGTTCTAGGAAAGAAATAAATACACAGAATTGGGTTTAGGGTATTACAGTAAACTAAATTTTGGTTGCCCTCGTTGAATCATAGAAGGATTCAGTAAACAATAAAAGAAAAGTAAATCCAATAAAAATAATAGTAGATATTAAAATAGTAGGACCCCCTTGAGTCTGATAAACCGACGACTTGCGAAAACTGGTGGCGGCTGGATGAGGAAAGCGGAGTACCGGAATACCTGACGCAGAGTAGGGAATGCTTACAAGTATCCAGCAGAGGTCTGCGATAGACCTATATAAAATCTGCTTAGAGTATTTTTGGTTCCCTTAGGTTGCCCAAGGCTTGACGATTTTCATGACCGTGATATTCCTTGGAAACCAGTCACCCGGATATAAGCCTCTGTTATTCCAAGGAGTAAACTAATACCCTATAAAATTATAGCAAAATCGGTCATCAGACGTTCATGCATTTAGAGAAACAAAC
>PQWD01006089.1:0-58135 GCA_019425675.1 Leucinodes orbonalis
TTAATTAATAGTCTCATCATCAGCTAATTATACGTCCTCACCGTGCACGAGCTTACTCGTAAGAGAGTATAAGGCCACATGCGGATTGGCCGTCTTCACGCACAACTGAATTTCTTCGTAAGCGTGCGCAGGTTTCCTCCCGATGTTTTACTTCGCTCTAAGGGCGCCGGATAAACGTAATAATTTTAGAAAATTCACAAAATATTATAAAGGCACAGTCCAAAGTCAAAGTCAAAAATCGATTTATCAAATTAGACACATAATGAATTTGATACTTGAAAAAAAGACGCTTCATCGGTTTGGTTTGTTGAGCAAAAATAAACTGCACATGGGTTAAAGCCTGCTATTCCCAATCATTAAAATAAATAAATATCCTCCGACACCCACCAGCGCATCTAGCCCCAAACTAAGCGTTTGGCCCGTAATATGTATATTGAACAACTGATAAACATACGTATATATATTTTTTGCCACACATACAAATTATACATAGAAAACCAGACCATTAGAAACACATGTTTCATGCACACAAATGTTTGTAATGCCGGGAATACCAGAACCGAACTTGGTGTAGTAGCGACGTCACTACACCATTTCATTTCATTGGCATCATTAATTTAATTCAAAAATATCCCTCGTTTAATTCCCCACGTTTTCTTTTCCCTCATCTTTATATAAGATCGACAACGCACTTGCACCTCCTTCAGGGAAACGAATGCACGTGGGGATATCAATCATTATCACTTACGTTTGATTGTAATATTACATTGCAAGCTGCCGCCATAAATATGCGAGGAAATAAAAACATTTAACAATAATTAAAAATTAGGTTAAAATATAATAAAATAATTATCATGAATTTTTAACCTATGTTTAAATTTCCATATTGTAATATGACAATTCTACACGGCACTACGTTCATATGACTATATACATTTAATTAACAAAGAACATTTCATTTTAAAAATGTATTATATTGAAACCTATTTCCTCACCAAATGAAGCTATTGCATCCCCAACACCAATATCGCACGTTAATAAATACGTAACGCGCCCAACCTCGCGTTTATTTTCAAACATCAATAAATCGCCTCACATCTCACACCTTTTTGCGTAACCTACAAAACTTTAAATGTCAAACTAAAACACAAATCGAGTTTTAGGATTCATTTGTTTGCGAAACATATTAATGGCTGTCAAAAATAACGCTAATAATTGTATTGAGGTGCGCCTCAGTGTTATATTAATTGTTCAATACAATCGAGACGAGCGGTTTATATTGATGTGCTAATGTTCTGTGAATTATATTTGACTTAACAAGGTTATGTTGACATTTGGCAAGATGCTGCATTGTTTGTGAGGAAAATATACGTTTCAAATACGAGTATTAAGACTTAAACTTCTATGTACATACATCAGTCATAAATACAAGAGGGGCATTATTAAAAACTTGCTCTAACCTGGTTTTACCAATCTAGTGTACTTGCCTATATGTTAAAAAACAAATTATAAAAATTATTTCTACAAATATATAGCCATAGTTTTTAAAATACTTATATTTTTTTGTATTAATTGATTGATATAACTTAATTTATTGTGAAGATAAATATACGTAAGGTAAATTTTAAAATAGTTAAAAATACTTCACTGGGCTACTGAGGCCTGTACACCTTGTACGGGTAGGCTCGTGCCCCTCTGTGGGGACACAAATTGAGCTGATAATGAGGTGACTCAGCCTGTAATGTCCTAATCAAACTAGGAACAATCGCACATAGTGATGTTTCACCGCGGGATTCAAACACAACAACCCCGTATAACTCAGTAATCATAACTAATGCTCGGACCAATAGATCACGTAGGCTGTCTTAGCTCACCATATACAAGGTTTTTTATGTCATAATTGAATGGGACGGTGGGTTCACTCACCTGGTAAGTGATACGCCTGACCATGACAGATGCAGTGTTGAAATTAATAACAGTAGATATCAATTCGGCAAGCATAACGTAGGACGCCCTCCGGCCCGATGGACCGACGACTTGCCAAAGGTCGCTGGTGGAGGCTGGATCAGAAAAGCGGAGGACCGGGATATCTGGCGCAAAATGGGGGAGACCTATGTCCAGCGGTGGAGTGCGATAGGTTGAATAGAGAGAAATTCATTTTTTTCCGTCATCACTGCCTTGCGCACACCCGAGACGACAGATGTTAAGTCACATACCAGGTAATTTTACTAGCTGCGGTTACCTCATCCTGAAACAGAAGTGCAAAAGACTCCTATGTTACGGGACGATAAATGGCACTGAGGTGGTACCTAAATAGACGACTCAGTACCGAGTCAACCACCTAGTATTCCATTATTCCGAACCGGTGGTAGAGTCATATAAAATAAAATAATAATAACAATTGACGATTCAAAAGTATCTGTAACAGATTTATTTGAATAAAGATTTTTCTTTCTTTCTTTGATTATTATCATCATCACCCTATATCGTTCCACTGCAATAAATAGGCCTACGTTACCACACAAGCCCAATGCTAATTTGATGGTGACCAATATTTTATACATGATATATAAATGGTGGCAGGTTTGCCATTTGCATTTAGCAATAATACATTATTCTCAAAGTGCCTTAATGGTATTAGCTTACTCTCTTTTAATGAGGCTGTAATATATTAAGAATAAAATTAGCCCAAAATCCTGCCACATGACAAATTATGAGATTTTTTAATTAATGTTTAGCATCTTTGGTAAAAGAATACAGATATATGCAATGACTTTTAAAAAACAATGTGTATTTATGAGCAGTATGAGAAATGTACATTCTCAGTATGTTTTAACAAATAAATATCCATAGTCTTCTCCCACGTTGGCGCTTATTTTGTGAGTGTTATTTATGTGGGGGTTTGAGTGGCTATTCAGGCTTATACAAACCTGTAGTCAATTCGATCTAGAAGATATTTTGTGACTCGCTCCCCGTTTAGTGTTCATCTAAAAGATGGGCACCTTGAGTGTAGGTGGTGCTGTTTTAATATTTTATCAGCTCTTTTCGAAGATACTACTGTTCCCGAACCGACGGTACAGTCATAAGAAATATAATGATAACAATTGACGATCGTAAGGTTGTAAAAATATTTATTTGAATATAGATATTTTGAGTTGAATTTGGGATATTATTTATTTTTGAGAACGTTTTACATACATATTATACAAAGGAGAATTCTATATAATTAAAATAACACTTTTAGCAATTTTTATTTGCAATTAAGAAACAAGCGTTTCAATTATACATGTAAAATATATATTGACAATTCATAAAAATAGACCGTTACCATTTACCCGGCTCCATGGAAATAAGTTTATTAATTTACAACATGCATTATTAAAATAGTTCTAAAACCAATGATATTCTGTATATATAAAGGTAGATACGCCACCCGTGCCTTAAAAACGAACCGCCAAAGATAATACAGTTTGTAGGCTTTTGTTTAGGTAGATGTACGCTCATTCGAAATATGTGTATGTGTGCTGTCGCTGTATTCGGAACACTTTTTTCGATTGTTTTGTCAGCATATCACGAATCTATACTTTTTACATCATTGTCTAAAACTCGTAGTTTTCGAACATTCAAATTGAGTTAATATTTTATTGGTGTTGTAAATAGTGTAATGCTGTGGACTGGGCGTGATGTCACCCTACTGTAAAACTAATTAGAAGCGACGTATCACTCGGGCCTCGTGTTTTATGGCCCACGCTGAGGTGGGTCTAGATTATATGGAATGTATTATTATGTGGCTCACCTCTTTTGATTAACTTGACATTTCGCTGTGTTAACATTTCATTATAGTGAAAGCCTAATATGTATTTGTGTGGCAGGCATTAAAATTACTGGATACTGCGAGTTTACTTCGACGCCACAAGTTATGAACTGCACTTTGCTCTTTCAGAGGCAATGGTGTGTTAACCTTCTTGAAAACTTCAAACGTTTTTAGACAATATTTTTAGTTGACTTTCCTTCAATCCAGTAGTTGAAGTGCAAGCCAGTTTGTAATTATTACAAGACCATTACAGTTCCTTTGATTTTGGTAATTTTGGAAACTCGGCAGAATTGCAACAGGGCCAAGGTAGATAGATTCGACGAGCGAAATGTGACGCCTGGGATATTCATATTTTTATTTCTTTCAATTTTCATCAAGATAAACCATAAACAGCTAAGGATAATTCCCTAAGCTAGAGTATCAACTTTCACTTATCAACCATGAGAACAGTCTTAGCCAAGAACTGTAGAATAGTTTGACATAATTTATAATATATAATATATGTATGAGTTGAACAGAACTAGACGCGGCGAACAATTTGCGAATCGAGGTGTGCAAATATTTACCTATTCAAACCAAATCTGGTATAAATTCACCACTTCCCATCACTACTCCCCGTGAAGACACTGAGCAATAACATCCTTGCCCAACCGCGTATATTTAACACTACTTTGAAATCACCAGACGTCACTCTATTATCGACTTTAAAAACTAATAAGGATTTCCCACATGTAATTCTAAGTGTGTCGACAAACGCATCCCTATTGCTTGCAACACAACCGATTCCACACTTTGTCCATTATGTATTAAGGTTGAAAACAGTAGAATTGTTGTTTGTAATAAGTTACAGACAGAGTGCCCTGCTGTGAAATTCGCACCGTTTGATTTATCCGTACTAACCCGGCTCAGTATTAATTCAGTTGCAATTTGTCATTGGACGTGAGAAAGTGGTTTATTGTTCCTCTTTAACAGAAAATAATAGTTGTTAAGTTTCCGTTTTATATTTTAAGCCACCCAGATAGTAATTTATTCTATAGTAACGCCTTGCATGGTTTTGTTTGAACGCAATGTGACTTTAGATGTATTGGAAGTTGTTAAGGCGATAACTTAGTGGCTTGTAAATAGCAAATGAGTTGAATTAATGCACTCAATTGTAATAAATAACATGCCAATTGTATCTTTCACTACCGATAGGTTACTTTTATCGATATAAGTAGTCATCTATATGCTATTGTAACTTTTTCGAAATATAATGGCAATATTTAACAGAGGTCTAAGTTTCTCACATGGTATTTTTAGGAACCTGTCACAGACAATTTTAGTTGAAGGAAGGCAGCTTAATTATTGTTATGTCCAGCAATGGACTGCGTTAGTTTTCAGAGGGAGAGGTAATAAGGTAATTAGATACCTTTTCTAATAGGAGATCTTAGAACTAATGTGATGTGATTTATAATAACTGGACCTTTTAATCTTTTGGTTTGGCATCATTTGTAATATATCGTTTGGTCTTTTTAGTGCACCAGAAATAACTACGAGTATATCTGACCACGCCTTCTCGTTAAAAAGGGAAACAAAGAACTGTAGCACCCTATCTACAATATTGTACCAATTTGGCTCGTGGAATAGAAAGGTCCTACTTTAAGGCATTCGATAATACCTACTTTTAAAGCATCAGATCATGATTATTTCTGGGGTGTCAGATTATCATCACTATCAACTAATCAAGACCAGTGCTGGGATGGCCAGAACGAAGCTGCGTTTGTTATTTAGCACCATATTGAATGTACCATGGGCCAATGAGATTGGCTTGTGTAGTATAAGCTGGTACCT
The DNA here is from genome assembly GCA_019425675.1 of Leucinodes orbonalis. Lineage (NCBI taxonomy): Eukaryota > Metazoa > Arthropoda > Insecta > Lepidoptera > Crambidae > Leucinodes > Leucinodes orbonalis. Next base: position 5,645 of record PQWD01006089.1, read on the forward strand.
ACACCATACGAGTGTAACCGATACGAATGGTCGCATATTTCCACCATCAATAACTCTTAAGCATATTTCCTCTCCTATAAAACATTTAAACTCAGTATAAGTAGCGATTACTCAACACCACCCCCCACAATATGTATCGGGTATCGTTAAACACGCAAGGCTTGTTTTCAATAATCTTCTTTATTGGACGTTGATAAACAATGGCCATTCGTTATCATTACATTTGTTGTGTGCTTGAGACGTTGACCAATGGCGGCGCGGTATGGCGGTTCGCATTGTTATATGTTAAACAGCTTATCCAGTTTAGCTCACATTTGCATTGATGGATGCGACGACTTGTGTGTGTGACACGATGGCGGACGTGTTGGGAAGGTATATCGTCAACCAGCCTATAAGATTCGACTGTAGATCTCAGGCCTTTCTGCAAACGTGGCTGTGGAGAAACTCAGGCGTTTGCCGTCACGGGCGGGCTAGGTATGTATTGACACCTACTAGTCTACCATATTACGTGACGACCTATTTGGTGTTGCGGTTGAGACGTCGACTGCAACACCAAGGGTTCCGGGTTCGATCCCTGGGCAGTGCAAACATTTGTGTGCATGAACATGTCTATTTGTAATGGTCTGGGTGTTTTCTATGTATGTTTTGTGGTCAATCTTTCCAATGAGCAAAATTTTAAATTAAATTCAAATTACATTTAAACATCTAAGGCCCGTATTCAAGAACGAGACTCAAGCGTTGATCTTTACTTAAATAGAGTTAGAAAGGGATCTTTACTCTCTACGATAAATAGCGTCATCCCTTTCTAACTCAATTTAAGGTAAGATCAACGTTTAGTCTCGTTCTAGAATACGGGCCTAATAAAGAAACAAGTTTTTCAAATGTTCTAACGTATTCTCAATCCAGGCTACTTCCGCGTGGTCGAAGGTGTGTCAGTTGAAATAAAACAATTTAAAATCTCAATAGCATCACTGTTTTTCTATTTAACTTTTGAAGTGATCATTAAAAATTCACGATTTGAAGGACTCTACACCTATGAGAAACTACGATCGGTACAATTGCGTTAAGCCATCTGTCCACATAGCTTGTGTGTTTTACATCGCGTATATAGCTTGAAATATCTGAGTATGTTTTGAAGTGAACTCAAGTTGACATACCTGATGGTAAGTTATGCTTGCCCATGGTAGGTGTAGTCATAAAAACACAGCAGCCCTTCATCCATCACCTGAAAAGACAGATGCTATATCTTTTATCGAGTAACGTTGGAAGTATTTTGAGAAAGATACATTATCAAATAATAATAATTTAGTTTATTGCTCTCATAATACATTAAATTTTTGAAACATAAATAACGTTTTATCTATTTATCTGAAATAGTATACTTATTATGTTTTTACCATACATTTCAAGATATTTAAAGTTTTGTACATTCATGATTGCATATCTATATATAGCATATCTATCGCCTATTCACCCACTGGACAGCAGGGGTGTCCAAACGAGTGTCTGATTCGACACAATGTGAGCATGGCAGTGTTTCAGCGAAGAGAGTCGCTCGAGATCGCTCCGAGTAATAAGTGCGATTCCCAGACGTGATGACTGGACATTATGTGAAGGGTGACCATGAACGATGATTACAAACCAGGTTATAAGGCTGGCATATAACCTGTTATTTATTTTCTTATTCAGAATTAAAAATTTAACATTTTGGTAATTAGTTCCAATACCCATTTTTTTTATTTATTGAACAAAAGTACTTACACTGTAGATGCCTATTTAACCGCCAATATACTGTAGTCTTTGTTTTCATGCAATGTGTTCTAGATACAGACGTAAAAATAAATAATCTAAGAAAAATGTGATTCAGTCTGTTGACGAAATTAAAAAGTGAAACTACTTTAGTTTTAGTCGAATACTTGTTAGTAAAGATGAGAACTCTGAACCGGTAAGAGATGGATCTCCTTCATCATCATCATCATCAGCTCATTAAACGTCCCCACTGAGGGGCACGAGTCTACCCGTGTAGGGTGATTAGGCCTTAGTCGTCCACGCGGGCCCAGTGCGGATTGGACGACTTCACGCACAACCTTGAATTTCTTCCCAGGCGTGCATGAAGGTTTCCTCACGATGTTTTCCTTCACCGTAAGAGCGTCGTCGTGTCATTTTCATTTCGAAAATTTAAAAACACATTGGTACGTGTTGTGATTTGAACCACAGCCCTTCCAGTAGCAAGGCGACAGTCCACACCATTGAGCCACCGACGCTCTCCTTAGTAAAAAAAAAACTTTAAATGGGTGACGTTAAAATTATATATGTTTTACACATTTACAGTTGCTTTACCTCATACATTTAATTGCTACTTTTTCCCATAACGTCTATATATAATGCTCCCATGCCTTCTCCGATAAGCAACAAAACAAGCTTACTGAGCTTTTAAAAGTCGGCGACGTGGCCATCTCTTAATGAAATACCAGAAAATCTGAAATACAGTTCAAATTCTGTCCTTTCTCAGCATTAAAGCATGGTAGCCCTTGAGCCACTCGAGCCATGTCTTTATGAGGCATTGTTGTTTTTGTCTCTAGAGCCCGTGATGGGATAACTTATTGTGGCTGGATATTGTCGCGTTGGTGGTTTGTTACGTCATCAGCCCACGTTGTTCTGTCATACTAGGTGGTAGACTCGATACTGAGTCGTCTAGGTACCACCGCAGTGCCAGATATCGTCCCGTGAAACAAAAGTGTAATGCACTTGTGTTTCAAGATGCGGGCACTGTAGCTAGTGAATTTACCGGGTATAGGAGACCTAACATCTGCTGTCTCTGGTGACGGGCGCAGTGCGGCGTTGACGGAGAATAATAACTGTGTCGTCGGTGGCTCAATGGTGTGAACTGTCGCCTTCCTACCGGGAGGGCTGAGGTTCAAATTCCGCCAAGTACCAATGTGTTTTCGATTTTTCGAAAAATATATGTACGTTATCCGACGCTCTTACGGTGAAGGAAAACATCGAAAGGAAACCTGCGCACGCCTGCGAAGTGATTCAAAAGTTGTGCGTGAAGTCGTCCAACCCGCACTGGGCCCGCGTGGACGACTAAGGCCTAATCACCCTATACGGGTAGTCGGGTTAGCTTGTGCTCCTCGGTAGGGACGTTTAACGAGCTGACGATGACGATGAATTACTGTCCATCAGTTGTTGGTCTCCTTCAATGCCACTATTATTTAACCACCATAATTTATCATTGGTTCACAAATAATACGTACAAGTACTTCATGTCTATTTTCCCGAAAGTGTAGTTGATGAAGAATTTACAATGAATGACGGAATTTGGAACATTGCCTGGTCCAGTGCAGGTCACCAGAGCCTCATCCGTCTAAGGTAAATATGAAGCCTTGTCTTCATCAAATTATTACCAACATACTTCACGAGGAACTTTATTTATTAAGCGTATTATTCTTAAGTAAATAATGTCTGTATTACTAAGATGAAAATGCATGCTGTGTTTCCCTTTAAATGTTTGTGGAGATTATTTATTACGGTTGTCATTGTATTTTATTTATAAGTCATATTGTACACAAACGTTGGTGAAACTCGTACATTGCCCCATCAGCACTTCTCAATATTGACCCAAATTCGTTTCATTAGCATTTATTTCCACAAAAATCATTTCGTTCGCAATCACCAAACCATCAAGTAGTGCGTACTCGATATCATTTTACTTATAAGTAATTCATCTATGTTTTTACTTATCTTTTCCAAATTTATCTCAGTTACAATTTATCAGTTTTATCATTTTATTAGTTCTATCCCGAACAAAATGAAAAATAAAATACTTAGTAGCAAATACGTATAAATAGTACACGAACGCGGCCTTAAAATATGCATATAACGCGCTTAACACATACCAAACACAGACTAAATCTTATCAATTATACATGTGCCGACCATATTACTGTTATGAAAGTCAAATGAGGGTGCACCTCGGAAGTGGCACTTACCCACTAATACTAGACCATTACAACGTGATTACACGCGTAACCGTTTGACGCGGCAGAGGGCGCGAGACGCGGCCGTAATGAAGATGGGTGCGCGCGTGTGTTTATCTAATGCGCCTCAATTAGAGCTCGGCGGAGCTGCAATTTTCATCTATTACCGCTAAAGATATCGGCTGCTGGCGCGGTCTGGGTAATCACCTCTAGTTAGCACGAAGGATTGCCCACTAGTTGCGGATTAATCGTTTGTTTATCTTTGTTGTTAACGAGGAACTGTCTCACGCTCTAAGGCTGGCTGAGGAGTCTAAGGAGTCATCAGTTAACTTACTCTTTATACTGATACTGTAATAGCTAGACCAAGGCTAGACTCGATACTGTGTCGTCTATACTCTATCGTCCCATGAAATAGTGGCGTTATGTATATTCGTGTTTCGGGATAAGGACTCTGTGATGATTGTTTGAGTGATATTACCTGGTATATGGGACCTAACATCCGTCGTCTGGGTGAATAGCGCAGGACAGTAAATCCTTATTACCTTTTCAATACTACTCTGTCATGGGCAGGTGTATCACTTCATCTTCATCATCAGAGACGGCGACTTGGCAAGCGTAGCGTAGAACACCCTACAGCCCAATGGACCGACGTCTTGCGAAAGGTGGTGGTGGAGGCAGGATGAGGAAAGCAGAGGACCGGGATATCTGGTGTAAAATAGGGAAGATTATATGTGTACTAATAGTAGTAAGATGCTTGCCTTTTTTGAGGCTAGATTGAGCTGTGAATATTAATAATTATACGAGCGTCCGTGGCTTATTGGTGTGGACCAAAGAACTCATAAAGATTGTACGTGAAGTTGGCCAAACCGCACTGGGCCCGCGTGGACGACAAAGACCGATACACCCTATACGGGTAGGCTCGTGCCCCTCGGTGGGGACGTTTAATGAGCTGATTATGGTTATTATTACATGAAAAAATTCACTCACCGCACCGACATCTTTCTACAATTCGCTTGTTCACGCTTCCAGTGTCATCAAATTGCAATATCTTGTAAACCCAAAACCATCCAACTGAATGAGACAAAGATCCCACGAACTTGTCATTTTTCTAATAAATTGGTCATAGCGGGATCCGGTTAATACATAGCCGTAATAAAGTTATTGTACGGTAATCCGAGATGTGTGGGAAACACAAACATTGCTCGGGTGCTAATATGAAATAAATTGAGCCTCAATAAAATGTGGGACCGCGAGAGGTTCTTTCCTCTGTTTGTGTCACACATACATTCTTGTGTATGGTGAATAGTTTTAACACGGCTTTCGTAAGAATACGGCTCGAACGAAGGTAATTTTAATTTATTAATCCAGATAGCTTTTTTTTTGACGACCCATTTGGAGTAGCGGTTGAGACGTCGACTGCTACACCAAGGGTTCGGGATGCGATCCCCGGGCAGTACAAACATTGTCTGTTTGTAATGGTCTGGATGTTTTCTATGTATAATATGTATTTACAAAAAATATATATAAGTATGTTTATCCGTTGTGGTATTATGGGACCCATAATACAGGCTTCACGCTTAACTTGGGGCTAGATGGCGCTGTGTGAATGTCAGTGGATTTGTATCGAAAATCAGTTTTCGTACACTCGTACTATTTTTAAAAGACCTATTCAACGATAACCCACTCGATGGGTTTGGAAAAAATATTATTTTCAAAGTTACAAAATGGAGTTTAATATCCGCCATTTTGAATTTTCATACTTTTAATGTACCCAGTGAGATTCGCGTTATGAAGACAAATCTAATGACACGTCATATGGTAAAATCCGTCTATCCGTTTAGGCTGCAACAGGTTTAGGCAAAAAGTAACCATAAATTACCTTTAAATAAATTAAATCCAGTAATACCTAAATTAGGATTCCGCAAACCCAACGCTGGTTATTCATTCAAATGTCCTACGGAGTCGATGTAATATCGACCTATGCGCACACGTTACACAATTAAATGGGATATGCGACGACACAGTGTATGTGTATAGGACAGGTGCAAGTCGGGTTGCCACCTATTGAAAATAAGAACAAATTTATGTCCTTACAAAACACTTATGAATGTCAAATGAAGCTACCACTGGTTCGGACGGCAGTTCCCTACTGAGAAGAATGTAGCAAGAAATTCAGAAGTTAGTCTTTTCAAAATATTTGTGTTTTGTAATGAGGTAGAGGTGCCTGTAGAGGGTGTATATGCCTTAGTCGTCCAAACGGGCCCAGTGCGGATTGGCAGACTTCACGCACAACCTTTTTCTCTTCGCAGGCGTGCGCAGATTCCTCACGAAACTTACAATGTTGTCCTTCACCGTAGGAGGGTCGGATAAAAGTAATTTTAAACATAACTCGTCACATAAAGAGTACAAAATGGAATTTTTTAAAACTAAAAAAACTGAATGTAATCTTTATGCTTCTAGAGATGCAACAAAGTTAGTTATTCCTTTTTGTAGAACGACATTAAACAAACGTAACGTTTATCACATGTGTATACAAGTATATAACAAGTTACCGAGGGGTCTCAGAGAGCTTCCAGAAAAACAATTTAAGACCAAACTCAGGAAATGGTTGGTAGACAAAATTTTCTATTCTATCAAGGAGTACATGAACCATGATAAGGTCTTTTGATTTAGCGGTGTACCTACCTACCTTTACTGAATGCCTAAAATTAAAATATTTTTATGTAAAATAAATAAATATCTTTTGTGATTCGACCTATGTAATATTATAATATTTGAATTAATAATAAGGGAACTACAATGCATTTTAATAAATATTAATAGCTAAAATATAAATTGGAAATAAATGAACATTGTAATTATAATAAGTTTCGATAATTGTAATAATAAATATTTGCATGCCTTTAAGGCATGCAAATATTTATTATATACAATGTACCAAGGCAGAATATACAATGTACCAATATCCACTTATGTAACACCTTACTTAACATGTATTCTGTACAAATAATTATATTCTATTCTATTCTAAAATCAAAAGCACGAGTACACTACTACGTCATTATGACATGTAGCGAGCGACGTGATTGTGAATGAAAATTCTGCCCAATAGACGGGATGGGCAGAAATTTGCCGCGGACACTTTTTAAGGGAGACTGTGCATCGAATTTGTTTAGTATTTTTCTATAAATGCTATATAATATAGTACGGGGGACAACCCTATGTACAAGACAGACGAAGAGAGGCCGTCAGTCGGCGCAGGAGTCACAGGTCGGCCGCCCACGCGCGCATCTTCACTGCAGAACGTAACTTGGCACGCTTAGAAAAAAATTAGTTATGCCCGCTACTTTGTCCGCATTCATATATAAGTATTTCTTCTTGTTAAATCAGCTAACAGCCAGTAAAGTCCCGACAACATCGGTCCATCCGTTCTATTAATAGCTTTAATACAATGTACTGAATAGAAAATAGTTTATTTTTTTTATATATCAAATGAATGCAAACACTGGGCTTACAAAGTATCCTCTTTAAGTAGACGTTAATAGGCAAGTATTATTGTGTACTTTCCTTTATGTCAAGAGATACGTCTGACCATGATTGATGCAGTGTTAAAGAAAATTAATTATAGTAGTCAGAATTTTCTGTCAACACCCTTCCATCACCCGGGACGACAGCTGGTGTTAGGCCTATTGAAAAGGCTGTACTGTTGTGTTTTCTCGGATGCTTCTTTCTCAAAAGGCCAAACCATTGAAGCGTTTTTTTTTCAAGCATCAGAATTCATTTTTGAGTTTTACTTTGATATTTTAAATGTTTTTATTGCATTTTGTGTATTTTTTATGTTATAAGTACTTTTTATAAACCTCATTTGAGTAAATGAATTTTGACTTTGACTTTGAATATTTGTATTTATTTTAAAATGTATTAAATCACGAAACGTGTAACGTTACGTTGTATGGCCACCGCAAGTATGTGACAGCCACCGGCGACCTGCGGGCCTCGGATAGATAAAGATAAATAAATCAACGGATACCGTAAGGATTTCGCGAAGCCGGGCGCGGCTCGCGTGTCAATCTATACTCTGGACTAGCCGGATTTGAGTAAATAAATAGGACACATATTTTATAGACTTATTGAGTGGGTGTTTTTTTATGTTATAAAAGTACAGGACGGTCTGGATGCTCACCTGATGCTAAGTGATACGCCACACCATGACAAAGCGGCATTAAAGGAGACCAACAACGGATACAGTTATTACCTATCCTCCATCAATGCCGCACTGCGCCCGTCACCCGAGACAACAGATGATAGGTCTCTTATACCCGGTAATTTCACTAGCTACAGTGCCCTCATCCCGAAACACAAAAGTGCATAACACTCCTGTTTTACGGATGATATCTGGCACTGCGGTAGTACCTACCTAGACGACTCAGTATCGAGTCTACCACCGAGTGGTTGATGAAAATAAAAAAATATGACTGTAGAGGATGTGATGCATAAACTGACATTTTCTTATTTCAATATACAAATGTCCACTGACATATATTACACAGCGCCATCTTGCCTAAACTAAGCATTAGCCTGTAATATGGGTTCTAAACAACGGATAACCATACTTATATACTTTTGTAATAAATATATAATTATGTATATATATATATAATATATATATATATATATAGAAACAATCAGACCAATACAAACAGACATGTCTATGCACAGAAATCTTTGTACTGCCCGGGGATCGAACCCGGAAGCCATGGTGTAGTAGCTGATGACTCAACCATTACACCAAATGGTCGTTTTCACGCCGAATTCCTGCTAGAATATTAAGCGCAATCACACAACTAAGCAATGTGTTGCTTTTGGTCAACCGTAGGCAATACGGAAAATAATAATCGAGTTACCTTCACATTTTAATATTCCTCCTCTTCTAAAACGATTGTCACGAATAGTTTTGAGCTCTGTAATTTTCACCAATATTTATTAAAATATTTATCCGAAGTGGATTTTGAGTTTAATTTTAAACTCCGTTATGTTCCCGACGAGACATAAATTGGCGACCGTGACAGGACAATAAGAAATTATACAAAAATCAAGAAGACAGTCGACTGAGTATGCACTAGGTATTCGTGCTACTTGCAAATAACGGAAATATTGGAGAATTGAAGAAAGGCAGCAATACATACTTCACAAAACAAAAAGATACACACTATTGGGGCAGTATTTTCGAAAATCTCGCCGAGCAGTGACGCAGCTAAAGCCTCGCCTCGCAGCAGAATCAATCAGATAAGTGCCCTGTGTATCCTTCCTTCCTTCCTATTTAAATATTCTTCCAAAATCATCTACAGTCATACAGGAAAGCCTACCATTTGTGCGAAATTTAGATACTTTTATGATAATCTACCTACTATCCACCGTTAAAATATTCAAAAAATTATTATTTTATGTTAAACTATTTTTTAATAAATTCATTGTTTGTCAAGCCACAGTTTGTTTAGCTCTAGTTTATTCGCGATATTTACCGTTGTGTGCCGACTATTTCAGCCAAATCGAATACGAGATTGAAGTCGGACCTGCTTTAAGATAAAGGTGAAACAATTAACTTTGCACGAGCTGAGAACTGCTGGCTGATTTTGGTGTACCCGGAGTCGCCGGATGAGGAGCGTGAGCGTACATTTTCCTTATTATTCCTAGATTTAATGCTTTCTTAATAGGCTACCCGTAATTATATTTCTACCTACCTTATACTAAAATATATTTAAATTCAATTGCAACGCGACAATGGCGGAATTAAAGGATCTATTTGTAAAAAGGAGCTCAATTAAAGGACAAATAACAAAATTTAAAAACTACCTTATTAAAATTACGGGGCAGCCTAAGCTGACGGCTATCGAGGTTGCTGAGCTTTCATTGAGGGCGAACAAATTCGATGGCTTGTCTGCTAAATATGACGAGCTGCAAACTCAAATCGAATATTGAACGCGGATTGTTTGGAACAGGAAATTGATGAAAGGGAATGCATTGAGCATGATCTTATACTTTACATGGCTCAAGCCAAAACTATTCTCGAAGAACAATATAATTTAAAAACCTTAGAGGAAGATCACAGAAGACGAATCTATATTTCAAGAAGCTCAATGCAGTCTCGAACAAAACGATTGTAATGTAAGGCTTCCACAGATTCAGATAGCCAAATTTGACGGATCATTCTTTCGCTGGCTTGAATTTCGCGATACTTTTACCAATTTAATTCATAATAATGAACGCATCTCAGTCATTCAAAAATTCCATTATTTGATTTCCTATCTGGAGGGTGATGCGGCTCGTGTGCTTTCTAATATTGAAATTTCTGTATCTAATTATAAACATGCTTGGCAATTACTTTATGATCGCTACAATAATAAACGGTTACTTATTAATCACCATTTAAAATCCTTATTTAACATACGACAGATAAACGTTGAATCTGCAGGCTCCTTAAGATATTTAATTGACAACGTATCTAAGAATTTACGCGCCCTATCCAGTTTAGGTCAACCTACTGACCACTGGGATACTTTAATTATTTATATGGTAACTTCGAAACTTGACAATAATACAATTTTGAAGTGGAAGAAGAACGTAATACCTTGAGTGATATACCTACTTTCGAGCAGTTTAAACAATTTTTAATTAATAGAGCGTTTGTACTCGAGTCATCCCACCAGGGAAGCTATAATTCTCATAATAAATCTTTCCCTAATTCTAGCAATTCAAATAACTATCATAAACATAAATCCAATACCAAGTCATTCAGCGTAAGTAACCAAAGTATTAATGGCACTTTAGCTTGTATTATTTGTGGGGAATGTCACAGAATATATGACTGTCACATTTTCAGGAATAAGTCCATTCAGGATAGATTGCTTGATGTAACAAATACAAATTATGTTCAAACTGCTTACGTCAAGGTCACTCACAATTTCAATGTAGAATGGGGCCATGTAGGCAATGCAATCAGCGACACAACACATTACTACACTCAATTGAGACCGCTAAGGTCAACAAAGCACAAGTCCAAGAGACTAAACCTCTCGTAAACTTTGCTAAAGAAGGTAATCAAGTATTATTATCTACCGCTGTAATTAACGTCTCAAATCCTGTGACAAGGGAGACCACTCAGGTTCGTGCCTTATTGGATTCAGGCAGTCAGTCCTCATTTATTACCAGATGTTTACAAGAAAGGCTATCACTGGATCCAATTCCTGCATCGGTCAAGATTGTGGGTATAGGATGTTCATCAAACAAAACTATAAATGAAAGTTTCCTGGTTGGGATACATTCGTTAAATCATAAATTTGAGTCGAAATTGGGTTGTTTTGTGCTTGAAACACTGACTGGGGATCTTCCTACATTTCCAATTAGTCGACACGCCTTGCAATTGCCCGAAAACATCACATTAGCCGATCCGACTTTTGATCGTCCTGGTTCCATTGATATTTTGATAGGAGCAGACTTATTTTGGGACATTTTAAAATGCGAACAAAAATCATTAGGTCCGGAAAATCCTAAATTGCAAAATTCATTGTTTGGTTGGCTTATTGGTGGTCCTATTCAATGTAATAAAGGAACACATATCAATTGCAATAATGTGATGGTTTACAATGACTTATCTAAAGACCCATTATTGATTTGATAGGTTTTCAAGTCTAAGCAGAATCCAGAGAGCGGTGGGCTACGTCTATCGGTTCATTCATAATATAAGCAATCCTAGAAACAATTGTCAGGTGGTTTGTCATCCGATGAATTAAATAATGCATTCAAGTCTCTATGTTCCATGGCTCAACGTCAGAGTTTTTCAGTCGATTACGGATTGTTAATAAACAAAAAACCATTGAAGGTTAATTCAAATATTCTGTCACTTTCACCATTTATTGATGGTGACGGTTTGATACGTGTTGGTGGTCGGATAGACGCTGCTAATTGTCCTTACGACAAACGGCATCCAATTCTTTTAGACTCAGCACACCATTTATGCAAATTAATATTATAACACAACAAAATATGCACGCTGGTCCCCAACTGCTGCTTGCAACAGTGCGACAGGTGGTTTGGCCTGTCAAGGTCGACTTCTAGCTAGAAGCACAGTTCGAAATTGTGTGCGATGTCGTCATGTGCAAGGAAAAACTTTGGTTCCAAAGATGGGTAATCTGCCGCCTCAACGTGTTACAACTGATTTTCCTTTTAGTGCTGTTGGTATTGACATGGCAGGGCCATTTTATATACTTACCCGTAAAGGACGTGGGCCAAGACAACAAAGTGTTATTTGTGTTTATTTGTTTGTCTCCGTTACAAGTGCTTACATTTGGAAGCCGTGAGTGACTTGACTAGAGATGCGTTCATCATGACCTTGCGTAGATTTATTTCTCGTCGCGGAAGCCGGTGGAAGTGTTTTCTGACAATGGACGGAACTTTGTAGGCGCTCGCTGAAATAAATCATTTTTTTAAAGAAAATCACTCAAAAATTACTGAATTTGCGGCTCAGAAAGCATAAAATTTTCTTTATACCTGCTTACGCTCCTCATTTGGCGGTATTTGGGAGGCCGGAGTGAAGTCAGCAAAATTTCACATTAAACGTGTTATGGGTAACTCTCATTTAACTTTCGAAGAGATTACAACGCTTTCGCTCAAGTGGAGGCTATTCTCAACAGTCGTCCTTTGTGCCCCTTATCTCCTTCTCCCGATGACTTTTTTCCTATCCCAGGGCACTTCCTCATAGGAAGGCCTCTTAACGCACTGCCTGTACCAGCTCTGGAAGGTCGGAAACAGAGTGGACTGCGACGTCACGAGCGACTTGAGCAAATTAGACAGCATTTTTGGCAGAGATGGCAAAAGGAATACCTACTGGAATTGCAAGTCCGGGCCAAATGGAAGCAAAATACGGAACTGTGAAGATTGGTGATTTGGTGCTGCTGAGCGAGGATTCCCTCCCCTCTTTGCTGGAAGACTGGACGAGTAACAAAACTTTATCCCGGTCTTGATGGAATCAATCGTGTAGCAGACGTACAGACAACTACAAGATGCTATCGACGACCACTTGTGCGCCTCTGTCCTCTGCTGCCTGATGACCTAGAATGTTGAAGAGCTGGAGTCTTCAACGGGGGGGAGGATATGTTCACGCCGAATTCCTGCTAGAATATTAGCGCAATCACACAACTAAGCAATGTGTTGCTTTTGGTCAACCGTAGGCAATACGGAAAATAATAATCGAGTTACCTTCACATTTTATATTCCTCCTCTTCTAAAACGATTGTCACGAATAGTTTGAGCTCTGTAATTTTCACCAATATTATTAAAATATTTTATCCGAAGTGGATTTTGAGTTTAATTTTAAACTCCGTTATGTTCCGACGAGACAGTCGTCAAATTTTCAATTACTTTTAGGTGAGACATCAACTCATCAGCTCATTCAAAACGAGCTGACAGTCTATCTGATATAAGCAATCTGATATCCCACCTATGCATGTATAGTGCATTGCCGTACTTAATATAGGGAGAGAAAAGGGGAGGGGGGTTTTCGGGGTTCCGTGATTTTTTTTTTCGGAATGACTTATCGCTGTTAGCCTCAATTGGCAACAAAAGATCTGCATCTTGTGTAGGTATGAATATATCCAAATATCCACTGACGCTCACACAGCGCCATCTAGCTCCATATTAAGCGAGGAGCTTGTAGTTGGGTACTAAGCCATACTTTATTTTTTTAAATACATACATATTATATAACTATACTGACAATAAGAAAGGTGCCATCCACTACTACTAAGAGTACCTACGGACGTCTCTCGTATAGAGAGAAGCCAACAATAGGTTAATGTATATGTTACTAAGCAGCAGCTAGAAATAAATAATCGCAAATACAGAAGGTTGATAACTTATTTGCTTTAATATAAACAAAATTAATGAACCATCAATATTTACCTTACCTTAATGAGTATGTTATATTGTTCCTATAATTCGAACTCATTTGTAGTTTCAACAAACAATTTAAACCTGCCAGTATTCTACAGAGTTAATTCTCGTCTAAACTGTATACTTTGCCGTTAAGTTCATTTAAGTTAAATAGCCCATATATTTCCATTCACAGACGTCACTTCTGACGCTCTCATCATCATAATTTACAATTATAAATTTTACAAATGCACAAAGTTAACAGTTATGAAAATAAACCTATATTTTAACAAACAGAAAATCTCGACTTCCTCAATTAGCGAGCTACCTAATACTAGAATAATTACAACGAAACCTGTACTGTTCGGTACACTGAACACCATTATCTCGAGTCCTCTTAGTTCTTTGCACTTAAGGCTTTAGGTGGTCGCAAACATACCATTGTTTACCCGCCAATTTAGACCTGAAACTACTTTCACTGTAGCAAACTTTAAAACACGATTTGAAACAAGAATGTACACCTTATTAGCAACAAACAAGGGCTGTGTAGATACAAGGTGCTTCGCGTATATCAGGGAATGCTCTTAAATTTAATTATGGACGCTTCTACCGGCTGTGTAAACGAGAAAGTGTTAATTTTAGAATTCACAATCCAAGAAAACGTTTAATATTCTCGCAGACTTATATGGCAAACTGAATTTTAGTCGAGAAGCCATGAAACCGTTATTATGCAGGTAATGTATCAAATATTTTATTCATCGCGCTCCCAATGCAAACAACCAACGGCGTGTAATGTTGCTATTGAAAATCTATTAGGAGCGACCTATTAAAGGCAAATTATTCATTTCCCGCTTACACACAACTAAGGTAGTGTTATTCTTGCATTTATTAACGACCTATGCAATATGTTTATCCCAAACGGAAAATTTAACTTTTCGCGGACGATACTGCTTTAATTTTTGATGTGACACTTGGAGGATGCCTATGACAATGCCCAAAAGGGTTTAATATGGTTTTTCTTGGCTCGTCAATAACTCCTAACTCTAAATGTGGAAAAAACTAAGTTCATTCCCTTTTCGATTAGAACAGTGCTAAATTCTCTACACGACAAATTCCAGTTAAAGCTCATTTCTGTTCAAATGTGTCCTCCTGCTCATGCTTATCACTAGCCTTAACAACAAATATAGTATCTGGGTGTAATCATGACAACTCTCTTAATTTTAATCAGCATATAGATCTGCTTTCAACCAGAGTACGTAATTAATATATAGCTTCAAAATTTACGTTCACGTTGCCGATATAAAATGTAATAAAAATGGTATATCTTGCGCTTTGTCAATCTATACTTAGCTATTGTGTAACAGTTTGGGGTGGGTACCTGCAAAACTAAATTAATGAGACTAGAACGAGCACAAAGGGCAGTCATAAAAGTAAGTATGTTTTTACCATACTCATTTTCGACTAAAGATCTATTCAAAATTTTATATGTACTAACTGTTAGGCAACTTTTTATCTTAAATACTATATTAAAAAAACATTCATCCCTTCCGTATAACCCTACCGCCATAGTCAATAAACGTCTCAAACATAAAGTATGCCATCTAGACAATACCCCTTCAACACAATTTGCAAAACGGTTTATACCTTCTTGGAAGCTATCTATATAATAAAATAAATAAAATTTTAAATATATATCCAATGACGAGATCGGGATGTAAAAATCAATTACCACATGGCTCAATCCCTTGACTAATGTCAAAACTGAAGAAATTTTAATGGTGGTCTCCTAAAAACACTATGTCCATTGCAGCATTTGTCACATGATGTTACAACACAAACAAACACACACACGCAATCACGCACATATACACACACTCACAAAACACATACAAATACACACAAAACACGCACATACACACACAAATACACGCACATACACACAACAAATACACGCACACACTTAAATTCACATTTATAATTGAAAGCTTATTCATTAATTATTACTGGTCCGTGTAGGAGAGGCTGGTAATCTGTCATACAGGTCTCCTAGTGCAGATACCAGTCTCTCACATAGTTCAAACTTTGTAATAGATTAAGCTTAATCTTGTAAATTTAACTGTGTGAGAACAAATAAAGATATTTTATTATTATTATATATTATTTCAGGTCAATTTTCGCATATTTATTGGAAAGCTGCACAAACGTATACAATACCGATAATTTACTTGGTTTAGCGAGAACGTCTAACAATAGAGCGACGTAGCTCATTGGTGTGTGTGGCTGTTGCCTTTTATCTGAGGGTGAAGGTTTCGGATTTTGCATGGAAAACTTCTTTAGCAGTGTGTATAATTGTGCACAATTTAAATGACCTATCAGGCGAACTAAAAATTATGGTCGTATGTAACAGCCGTTTTAGCGAGTGGCATGGCAGTTTAGGTATAGCGTCAGTCTCATCTAACTTAGTGTACCTACTGTAATATCTGTGCCATAATCCCTTCATATGTTGAAATCATTTCAGAAACGTCTTACAATAGATTTTCTATTGTCTCGTTTGACATTACATTGGTTTTAATTAATCATCAGTCTCATCATCAGCTCATTAAACGTCTCCCCACTGGTAGGCTCGTGCTACCCGTATAGGTGATTAAGGCCTTGATCGTCCACGCGGCCCAGTGCGGTTGGCCTACTTCACGCACAACCTTTGAATCTCTTCCCATATTTAGAACTGCTTTAGTTTGTAAATCTGTGATATCTTCGCAGGATGCGCAGGTTTCCTCACGATGTTTTCCTTCATCTAACAGCTCGGATAACATACATATATTATTTGAAAATTCGAAAACACATTGGTACGCGGGGGTTTTTGAACCTCAGCCCTCCCGGAGGAGACGACAGTCACCATTGAGACTGACGCTCAATTTTTTTTTAATTTTAATTAATCTTGAGAACTAAGACCTTTCATATCACTCTAGGCCCGTATTCTAACGAGGACTTAGCGTTGATGTTTACTTAAATTGTTATAAAGGATAGCGATATAGAGCGTTATCCCTTTGTAACTCTTCATCTCATCATTTATTGGAAGAGGCATAACATTCTTTAATAAAATACCACAAAATCTTGCTGAATTGCCCTTTCACCAGTTCAAATTAAAGATTTATAAAACCCTCATGAAAAAAGTACTATACAATAGACGAATATTTATCGGATAAAGATGTGTGGTCTTGCACATAGTGTTCCAGTTACATAATCTTGTAAAAATTATTTAATGTTATGTGTAGATAAATGACAAAAACTCTGTAACCACTGATATAAAAAGATTAAATGGGTAACTCGAGTTTCTTGACGGCTCTTCTCGAAGATCCTACTTATTCCGAACCAGTGGTAGAGTCATTAAAAAATATAATAATAATTACAATTGACGATTCAAAAGTATATGTAACGGAATTTATTTGAAAAAAGATTTTTTTCTTTCTTTCTATTTAAGTAAAAATCAACGCTTAAATCTTATCCTAGGATACGAGCCTAGGACCTACTTTACCTGTTAGGGTAAAACACACATTATACGTTTTATGTCTTAATTGACCGGCTGGTTCACTATAATTGTTAAGGCAAGAACTGAGTTTCTTTGCAGTTCTAAGAAAAAAGACAGCATCATTGTTAGACGGACTGCGGGGGAGCCCCAACAGTATCCTAAAGATTATAAGGGAGACCTACGACTCTCCTATATTCAAACACTAGCTTTTGCCCGCGGCTTCGCTCGCATTAAATTCGGGATAACACGGTACTTTCATTTATCACTATACATAGGATTTCCCCTCCCTCCAACTTTAAAGGTTTCGGGTCAATTTCAGATTTTTTTAGCAAAAAAATATGTTATAGTGAGCTAACCTAAAAGATAGATATGCTGTCGCGGACTTTTTGTAGACCTTTAAAAGGAGAACAATACTCTCATACATGACTTTTGTAAAACTGGTTAAAGTTACTCAGCGTACGCAGCGGAAGCTCCAAGTATGAAAAATCCCCCGATTGAAACATTCTTCTTGCTGCTCCGCTTCACACTCGCGTGCAAGTAAATCGACTCAAGCCTCAAGTACGCATAACAAGTGATATAACTAAAAATGCCTTATTATACTCTCTATATAATGTTTTACATAATTAAAGCCTAATTGAGCTTTAAAATGGTGTAAGTTGCATGAAAATCGATTCAGTAGTTTAGTAAAAAAGGTTAATGCTAATGATAATGTAAAAAATGTTGAAAATTCATACAATTTCACTTATTGTGTTTAAATGAAACAAAATGTGCGTAAGATAAAAAAAATTCGTGTCAATATTTGGTACCCTCCTCTAGCTCTGATCACTGCTCTCATGCGATTCTTCATCGACCTTATCAACTTTTTAATGGATGATTGTGGTATTCGACCCCACTCTTCTACCAACGCAGTCTTGAGCTCATTGATGTTTGTCGGAGCTGGATTCCTCGCTCTAACTTTCCTTTTGAGCTCGTCCCATATGTGCTCAATGGGATTTAAATCGGTGCTGAGCGCTGGCCAATGCATAGTGTGAATTCCAACTTCGTTCAGGAAATCACGTGTGGCCCGAGCAGTGTGACATCGGGCATTGTCATGCATCAAGATGAAATTTTCCCCAATAAAGCCTTGATAAGGGACAACTTGATCCAGTAGAACATTTTCAATGTAACGATCACTGGTCAGACCTCCTCCCCGGCTTCCCCCAGGAACGAAACAAGGTCCGTTTTGCCTTCTAAGGAATTCCAGCCCACATCATGCAAGACCCCACCATATGCAACGGTTTCCACAAAGCAGCACTGTGAAAACCGTTCACCGGGACGACGGTATACCCGACCTCTCCTGTCGCTGCCATGGAGACACATCCTCGTCTCATCTGTGAACAGGACTGACTGCCATTGCTCTATGCTCCAATCCAAATGTTCTCGAGCAAAGTGAAGGCGTGCTTGACGATGAGCTGTGGTCAACTTCGGGCCTGTAGCGGGTCTTTTCGGAGTAAGGTTAGCTTCTTTCAACCTTCTTCTAACTGTCCACTGACTGACAGTCACCCCGCGAACTTGACGTAGCTCCTGCTGCACATCTACGCCGGTAAGGTGTCGATTTCGGAGAGAGGTCGAGACCAAAAACCGGTCGTCACGCTCCGAGGTGCACCGGCGTCGGCTGGTATTAGGCCTCCGAGTGAAGGCACCAGTCTCTTGAAACCTTCTGTATACTCTCGAGACAGCGGACTGACTCATATTCAAACGACGAGCGACTTCTCGCTGGTTCAACCCTTCTTGCAACAGGGCAAAGACTTGAGCGGCTTCTTCAGGTGTTGTATCCATAATTTTCTTCAAATGACGGCTTTAATTTGCAGAGATGTGTTCAGGTCAACGTCTAATGAGCGACTGATAAGAAAAAACGATTACAGGGGGTTTTATAGGGGTTGTGTCGCGCAAGTTGTGAATAGAGCGCAGAGCAGTTTACGGGAGGTTGCGTTCAGTTGCATTCTAAGTACAAGTGTTTATTTAAATTACTGATATTATGCTACCATTTGAAAGCCTAATTACAAGGCTTTAATTATGCAAAACATTATGTAGAGGTAAAATAAGTCATTTTTTAGTTATATCACTTTTTATGCGCATTTGAGGCTTGAGTCGATTTACTTGCACGCGAGTGTATTACTCGTAGCGTGATGATATAGCCTATAGCCTTCCTCGATAAATAAGCTATCTAACACTGAAAGAATTTTTCAAATCGAACCAGTAGTTCCTGAGATTAGCGCGTTCAAACAAACAAACAAACTCTTCAGTTTTATATATTAGTATAGATTTCATGCGTTTGCTGACACAGAGTGATGTATGTGATCGGCAGATACAAAGATGAAATGTTTTGTATGTTATTTTGTTGTGTGTTTTGTACTAACAATAATATTGGTATTTAGTTTAGTTTTGGTATTCTAAATGTATTTTTTGTATTCTTTTTGACGTTCAAAAGTGCTGTTTGTAAGCCTAATCTGAATAAATGAACTTTGACTTTGATTAATGTTATAATTATGTGCCCACTAACACTACTAATCAATGGATCAATTTGTAATCTGAAATAAATGCTTTTCATTATTATTATAATATCCTAGCGAAAACTATTAAGAGTTTGGAAGGTAAATTAAAATCAACATTTAAATTATAAAACTTAATGTATTTATCAAGAATTTGTCACTTATTCGTATGTTTAACAGTTACTTAATTACAATTCAAACTAACACTGCAATCCCGATAGACTTTCAGTAAATAAATTCAATCAAGATTTTGGGCCCGTACTCTCGAACGAGACTTATCATTGATCTTTATTTGAATTGAATTAGAAAGGCATAGCGCTCTATACGATAAACAACACCATCCCTCTCTAACTCTATTTAACCCATTGAACGCCAGAATTATTTTTTATTAATAATAAAAAGATCTTTTCGTCCAAAATACCTCAGTGTCTCAAGACGAAGGTCTTTGACCAGTGTGTGTTGCCAGTTATGACATACGGAAGCGAAACGTGGTCGCTCACTAAGGGGCCTCTTGAATAGACTCAAGGTTGCTCAGCGTGCTATGGAGAGGGCTATGTTAGGTGTCTCCCTACGCGATAAAATCCGAAACCATGATATCCGTAGGAGAACTAGGGTGACCGACATAGCCCAGAGGATTAGCAAGTTGAAGTGGCAGTGTGCAGGGCACATAGTGCGTAGAACCGATGGCCGATGGGGCGGAAAGGTTCTCGAGTGGCGTCCACGTAAAGGAAAGCGAAGCGTAGGCCGACCCCCAACCGGATGACGGATGATCTGGTTGAGTGGCGGGTAGCAGATGGATGTCAACTGCAAGGATCGGTCGCGTGGAAATCATTAGGGGAGGCCTTCGTTCAGCAGTGGACATAATTGGGCTGTAATGACGATGATGAATAATAAAAATCTTTATTTTCTCATCACAAACAAACATATACAATATACAGTTAAAATCATAACAAAAATTGTCCGTTTTATGTTTGTGTGAGACTGACGCCCGTAATAAGTATTTGCATACCTGTTGTACAGGCCATCAGGCCAAATTTTTAGTACAAAATTCCAGTCCAAACGCTGATTTTCTATTGTGTCTGGCGCCTGAAGGCGTCATTGGCGGTCAAAGGGTTAAGTGCAACAATGCTTGAGTCTCTTTCTAGAAGACGAGCCTTACAACACAAAAAAGACAGTAACATACCATAGGTACACACTTCAATTACACTATGTACACAAAAGCAAGAATAAAAAAACACATGAAACTATCCATAATTGAGAACTTCAAGTCTACCGGGCCCAATGCTCGCCTCATTTCGGCTTCGTTTCCTGATCAGTTACATATCTAATATAAATCGTATCTTCAGGCTTGGGATCCTCAACTTGCGTTTCGTCCAACTGGGAACAAGCTATCGCCAGCGCTGTGCCGTCATGTGAGAAACTAAGCGATGACACAGCCGTGTTGTATCTGTGAAACTGGCAGAGGCGCTTCTTGTTGAAACCGTCCCAAATGTTGACGTAGCCGTCGGAACCGCCCGTTGCAAATGTATTGTATACAGAATGGAAGCTTATCGCGTTCACTGGGTATATCTTTTCAAGGCCTGGAATTTTTATAATAAAGTTATATTTTAATTATCATCATTGTCAGCCCATTGATAATACATATTAATAATACTTTTGTAGATTATTATATTTTTACCAATAATTAACATGATAAAATTGAAGATATAATTTCTCTCTCCCTCTGTCTTCAACCTATTGCAGTCCACTGCTGGACATAGGTCTACCCCATTTTGCGCTAGACATCCCGGTCCTCCGCTTTTCTCATCCAGCTTCCACCAGCGACCTTTCGCAAGTCGTCGGTCCATCGGGCCGGAGGGCGTCCTACGCTACGCTTGCCGAGACGCGGTCTCCACTCCAGAACTCGTCTGCTCCAACGGCCATCGGTTCTGCGACATACGTGACCAGCCCACTGCCACTTCAACTTGCTGATCCGGCGGGCTATGTCGGTAACTTTAGTTCTCTTACGGATTAAATCATTTCTGATCTTATCCCTAAGAGAGACTCCGAGCATAGCTCGCTCCATTGCGCGTTGAGTGACTTTGAACTTGTGAACCAATCCCGCAGTCAGTGTCCATGTCTCAGCTGCGTATGTTAGCACGTGTAGGACGCATTGCTCAAAGACTTTCGTCTTTAAGCATTGCGGAATAGTTGACGTTAGGACATGACGTAGCTTACCGAATGCCGCCCAGCCCAACTGAATCCTCCTACTAGCCTCCCTCTCGAAGTTATGCCGGCCAAGTTGGATGGTTTGGCCCAGGTAGATATACTCCTGCACAACCTCGAGACGGACGCCATCGACGCATATCGGTTGTGGCATGACACGACTGTTGAACATGACTTTCGTCTTGTCCAAATTCATGCCAAGCCCAACTCGTCGGGAAGATTCATTAAGGCTGTTCAGCATCTCCGCAAGCTCTTCCGATGACTCTGCCACGATGACGATATCGTCAGCAAAACGAAGATGAGAAATATACTCTCCATTGACGTTGACGCCTCGTTCAGACCAGTCCAGGGTCTTGAAGACATCCTCCAATGCGTTTGTGAACAGTTTCGGGATATACATCCCCCTGTCTCACACCACGACGCAATTGGATGGGTCTTGTCCGCTGGTCTTGGATCTGAACGGTCATCGTCGCTGCGTTGGAGAGACTTCATCCCTCGATATATCGCCAGTCGATACCGCATCGCTGCAGAGCCTCCAGAACAGCTCAGATTTCGATGGAGTCGATGGCTTTCTCGTAGTCCATAAATGCCATACACAGCGGCTGGTTATACTCTTCGGTCTGTATAAGCTGCCGAACAGTATGGATGTGGTCCACGGTGCTGTAGCCTTTTCGAAACCCAGCCTGCTCCGGTGGTTGGAATTCGTCAAGTCTTATGGCGAGACGGTTCGCTACAACTCTGGAAAACAACTTATAGACGTGGCTCAGAAGTGCTATCGGTCTATAATTCTTCAAGAGAGTTTTGTCACCCTTTTTGAAGAACAAGACGACAACACTTCTGGACCACGCCTCTGGTGTAGTTCCTTGGTGGATGACGGCATTAAAGAGCTCGACTAATGCCCTAAGGACGGGCTGTCCACCGGCTTTTAGGAGCTCTGTCGTAATACCGTCATCCCCCGGGGCCCTCCCATTCCTAAGTTGCTCCAAGGCTGCACTAATCTCGCTAACGTCAACATCCGGGATATCCTGCGTATAATGGCGCCTTAGTGGGGCACGTGGATCTTCGGTGTCCTCGGTCTGTGGCTGATGAGCGCTCGATGAATACAGTCGTCCATAGAATTTCTCAACCTCTTCCAGGATCTGTGGGCGAGTCGCAAGTAATTGCCCATCTGCTGTCTTAAGCTGAACCAGATGGCTCTTCCCAAGTGGTTTTTGGAAAACTTTGTTCTGTTCAATAAGGTCCTTAATGAACCTTGTATTGAAACAACGGAGGTCCCTGCGAACGAGTTTTCGTATCCGCTTGGAAAGAGCCTGATATTCCGGCGAAGCAACAGCAGCAGATGGCATCTCGCGTCTCAGCCTCATCAAATTCAGGGTTTCGGGAGAAAGTTTGGACGACTTCGCTCGTTTCATCGGCGGGAAATGCCTGCGACCAATGGGTCATACCATAATTATATAAAGCAAATTATATCTGCTTTATATAATGATATAAAGCAGATATAATTTGCTTTATATAATTATGTTGATAACAAATATGATTCTGTACAAAACACAATTTTTTTGAAAAGCGTGATTACTGAGTTTCTTGCTGAATTCTTCTCAGTGGAAAACTGCCTTCCGAACCAGTGGTAGCTTCATTTGACATTCATAAGTGTTCTGTAAGAACCTATACTTAATTTAAATTTTCATTGGTTAATGTTTATAATATGAATAAAACAAAATATTGCTAACTAGAATTGGAAAAGAATTATCTCACCCACTACATAAACTGTTGGAAAATAATCATAGTATCTTACCACCATCTTTGATCCTGTGACATTTAAATGCATATTTCTTTTTCTGCACCTCCGGGTTGCTGTCCAAATATTCAACGGCTACTCGACCCTCAATAGAGCTCAGCACATAACCTTGTTTATTAGGGAACACTCGGATGCAGCGTGTTTGGTATTTAAGAGATGACTCCCTACGCTGGTTTACGTGGCCCATGTTTCGCACATCCCATACAAAGATTTTACGACCAGATGTGCCAACCACAAATTTCTCTCCTACTATGCTCATTGTGTAAACCTGCAATTATTGAAAATGATTTAAAATTAATTTAATGATAGAAAATATAAGGAACTTTGTTTCATAGAAAGTCCTCCTTTATAAATAGATATGATAAGGGTAATAAAAGAGTATCGATGTGCTCATTGGTGTGGTCTGTTGACTTCCAATCGTCAATGGTGCAGGTTCAAATCCCACCATGTACAATGTGTGTGTCGAAATTGTATGTACTTTTATCCAACGCTCTTACGGTGAAGGAAAACATTGTGAAGAAATCTGCGCACGTCTATGAAGAAGTATCAGAGGTTGTGCGTGAAGTCGGCCGATCCACACTGGTACTGGGTGGAAAACTAAGGCCTATACACCTTATATGGGTAGGATTGTGCCCCTCCCTGGGGACGTTATAATGATCTGATGATGATGAAGGTTTATTATCTTTAATGCCTAAAGCATTTTATTACTTTCATCAACATATGAGGAGATTTTAAAGAACTTTATCCTTATTTTTTAAATCTGTCCTAAAAAGTACTAGGCCATATTACAGTTACAGTGTGCTCCAACAACTAAGACAAATAGGTTTAAACCTATTTGTCTACAGGCATTGAGTAAAGACACAGAGATCTTCATCAAAAATGTGCATCCTGAATGTGGTGTCTTGTTTCATATCCAAACAGTTTGCTCTTGTTGTAAGGTTAGTCTTGAGTTAATGTTTAACCCTTTGAATGCCAATGACACCTAAAGGCTTCAAAAAACAATAGATTTTTTTAAATAAAAATTTGAGAGCGTTTGACTGCCATCTCACCTGATGGAGTGACGATGCAGCCTAAGATGTATCATGCAAACTCAAATAATGCGATTCACTCTTGCCATGAAAACCAATA
Organism: Leucinodes orbonalis; assembly: GCA_019425675.1. Lineage (NCBI taxonomy): Eukaryota > Metazoa > Arthropoda > Insecta > Lepidoptera > Crambidae > Leucinodes > Leucinodes orbonalis. The sequence continues at coordinate 30,743 of PQWD01006089.1, forward strand.
AATTGTATGTATGGGGAAACACAGACGCAGGAAGGTTCATTATTCCACTGCCTTCAGTTCGGTTGAAGAATGAGGAACCGAACTTTTTGGTACGAATGGGTGGTATATTGACAACAAAAGGGATTCTCTATTCTGTGTAAATTCCTGGCGTTGGATGTTAATGAGGTTGGTTTCCACACTAAGTCCGTGCAGTGGACTGCTGTGTGTGAGCCTTGCTGGCATTACGGTTAAATAGCTTCCATATGTACTTGCAAAGCATTTGTACAGAGGACATTATATATATTTAAATTCTTAGACATATGTTTTTTTTTTATACTATAACAGGCAAACGAGCAAACGGCTCATCTGATGGTAAATGTCACCGCCGCCCATGTACATTTGCAATACCAGAGGGCACTGAAATGCGTTGCCGGCCTTTCATGTATACTACAATAGTTAGCAGGAAAAACAATAGAAAACATATTGTTTGTGTGGCATAATTATTGGCTAAACAGCCAAGCAGATAGTCTTTTTTCTATTGTGTTTAGACAACCCATGTGGTGCAATGGTCGAGGCATCTGCTGCTATACCAAGGGTTCCGGGTTCGATCCCCGGGCAGTAAAAACATTGGTGTGCATGACAGACCATTACAAACATGTCTGTTTGTAATGGTCTGGGTGTTTTATATATATAATATGTATGTATTTACAAAAAATATATAAAAGTATGTTTATCAGTCACTTAACATGGCACTGTGTAAATGCCAGTGGATAATTATTATTGTTTCTAAACTCCTATCAATTAAAAGTAATGAATAATAATACTGGCTCGTCTTTAGTATCATTACGGTCGGCTAGGAGCTTCATTTTTTTTTATGGTAATAAATCTTGATATAACATGTAATCCTGTGAAATTTTAATCTGCGGAAACTAATACTTTTCAAGAAAAAAATTCTTAAAGTTTACGAAAAACGCGAGTGGTTAGGTGTTTTTTACGCCATATTGAGTAATTTTGACGTTTCGTAGCATCTGACCAAATATTATTTCGTAAATAAATATTGTTAATGTAGCTATTCTCTTTCAAATTACCATTATTACTTTTAAAAAATAGGCTAAGTAGCATTTCACGATCAAAGCCGTTTCACGATTACAACTACATACGTAGAAAAACAAAAGTTTTGGTTTTTTATAAAAATGAACGTTTTTGTTATGAATTCTTATTTTGAACTTTTTTTCTAAGGGGAGAGGGGTTGTCTCAGCTGCCTGCTCTCCAAAATAAGGGGGATCCAACATTCTATTTGGGTTCAAAAGTGTTACTAATTTTATTTTTTAAATTTTTTTTTTCACAAAAAAAGGGGTTGCCGCAACCCCCCCTTTTACAGGGAGCTCCCTGTGCCCCCCCTACGCCCCACACCTCCGAACAAACAATAACAACACGTAATGATACTAAAGTCCTTCCATAATACTTTGTAAATAAAAAAATCCTTACCCTCTCATTTCCTTGATTATAAGTACCAACACAGTTAGGGACCCTGCTGTCCCACATTTTAACGGTCCCATCCCAGCTGCCGGTTAGGACTGCGTTGACTTCGTTTGCAAATTCAACACATCTAATAGCCCCTTTGTGTTCCCCTAGAGGAGTCTCAGAGCTTGCATTCAAGTCGTACATTTTAAGGGTTTGATCTAGCCCACCGCTATAGCAGTGTACTGCATCCTGAAAGGCACAATAGACATGAAATTAATTAATTTTTATTAGAGGGGGATCTATAATACTACTTTAATAAGGTTGAAGAGAAAGAGAAAGATCAATCTTGACTGATGAGACAAGATTAATTAATGTAAATAAAGTAAAAGATTTAGCAAATATAGAAATCTGTGATATGTCTTTTCCTCAGGAAAACATGTAAACAATAGTCATAAATTTCTAATCACCACAAAGAGGAAAACGAAAATAAGAAATTCGATATTGTTTACATTTGACTGTATGAACTCAAACAAAAAATTTTCAAGTTTGGGTGGCACAAAAGCATAATATTAAAATAAGTAAAAAATTTGATGTTGTTCCTAGATTCCTGCTATTTAAAGGCTTTTATGATAAACAAATAACCTATTTATTAGAAAGTCGAGGTAAGTTTGAAATTAAATATTGATACTCCGTTTGTGCCAGTTAGCAACTAACCCTGAAGCAAACATCGAGCACAGGAAGTTCGTGACTATATTTATGTCTCTCGACATTAGCCACGACATCGTACAACCTCACTGTACAGTCCCAAGAAGATAAAAGAAGGAATTGATTGGATTTCGGCGCAAATTTAACACTAGATATAGCGTCCTCGGGGAGACTTTTTAATTTAAATTCTGTGCGGGACTCCGCCACCCGCGTTACTGTCATTGTGGAAGCAATTTTGTTGGTTGTTATGGAACAGTAAAATAAAAGAAAACGTTGGGTTGTTTTCGTAAAAACTGAGAATTCAAAGCAATAATAAAAGAGCGAAACCGAATCGCGAATGAGGGAAACTATTACCACAGATGAAAAATAATTGAAGAATGACATTCCGTCTGGTGGTACGTTTTGTTACATTATTTCAAAATTTAAAATTTCAAGGTGAGATTTTTTAAATTATATTTAATATTAAAAAAATATATATTGAAAACAACATATATTTCCCAGTTCTTTGCGCTTTTTAAACTTTATGGCTTTTTGTTTAAAGGAATTTTGGGTAATGTATCGAAGGAATCAAACTAAATTCACGGTAGGTGTGTTTGACGACAAAACCATTTAGGCCAACCAACTAGAGCTATTTTGAGGAACTATTTCCTTTCGGTTACGTCTCGTCCACAAAAAATAACAACGACAATGACAACGACCTCCACGACTAAATTATTTTCACAAACGAAACAAATCTGAAGTTTGTGAACGCACCCTTTCATATTGACATGTTTGTGATGAGGTGTGAATCGTGAAATCCCCGTCTCGCAGAAATGGTTTTTACTTGAAACTAACGTTTGTCTCAATATTAGTGATGCTACATCTGTGTTTGTGTTTATTCAACAAATAAATCTTCGAATACAATATAATAGTGCCTCAACAATTCCCATAAATGACTACGAACCACGATTATACACGCATATAGTCGATTCCGATAGGAACGAATGGAGTGATTTCCTATTAAAATAATGATGCAAACCAATTCGAAAACTAAAGAGATGTTTATAGTCAGAGCTTTGGAGAAGATATTAGCGGATAAGGACATAAAGAGGTCCTATCACAGTCAGTTAAAAAAGTCCTGCGAAGTAGCCTTAGGTAAGTACGAGCTCGTGACATTTTGTGTAACATATAACGTAGTTGCCCATATAAGTATATATTTGCTAGCGCTAATTAGGTTAAAATGTAGTTTGTTACATGCTCTGTTTAAAATGTTCAAATGTGTAGTGATTGTAGAATGACCTTGGAAATGAAAGTTGAAAATAATATACCTACCTACTTAGCCTTATCATATAGCAATTAACATTTCATTTTAACTGTTTTTTATATAATTGTGTATGGATCACTATCATAGTCTAGAATCTAAATTGGTTTATAATAAGTATTACATTAACACCATTATTCCTTGAACATTGACTCATTTGAACCCTATTAAATTATATTTTACAATTATGTTCTTAGTAAATTGTGCATCTTCTTGCATCGGTAGCTAACTTGTTTGTTATTGTAAAGAAATTAATCTGTTATCTATTTTGAAGTATCATCATCATCAGCTCATTAAACGTCCCCACCGAGGGGCACGAGCCTACCCGTATAGGGTGCTTAGGCCTTAGTCGTCCACATGGGCCCAGTGCGTATTTTGTAGTTATTTGAAGTATATTACTGATAATAATATATGTCTCTTAACACTATTCGAATTCACGTTAAATTTTACTATTTCCATTATTGTGTATTTATTTATTTTACTCTTATCTTGGAATATAGACCTGTTGTTTTGCAACATATGATAAAAATAAAAAAAGTACAACATGTACTCAACAACCAGAGGACAGATATCAGAAATTTTCTTTTGAGGACTTTGAATAAAAGTTGCATTGTTTAATATAAGTTTTTGTCTTTACAAAAACTGTTGGGCTTTACAGCTGGTGATGATGAATACATTATTACCTAGAAACACACATTTGCTATACTATAAAAACCTCAACAGGTGGACTTTGAAAGTCTAAAGTTCACTGTATCATTAGCATCTAAAAACCATTAATATAACAGCAATATTCATAAATAGCAATATTCATACTAACAATATGTGCTGCTTATAATTTATCCAATTACATTCTCAACACGCTCTTACGGTGAAGGAAAACATCATGAGGAAACCTTCATGCATGCCTGCGAAGAGATTCAAAGGTTGTGTCCAACCCGCACTGGGCCCGCGTTGACGACTATGGCCTTATCACCCTATACGGGTAGGCTCGTGCCCCTCGGTGGGGACGTTTAATGAGCTGATGATGATGATGATGATTCTCAACACATTCATTCTTTTTTATAAATTGTTACATGGGTTCCCATTTGCATGTAAGTATTCAAGCTATGTTGTATTAAAATGTATTGTATATTATTTTCAGAGGAAATAAAAACAGAATTAAAAGATGGAGGTCAAACAGAATCATCAGAGAACCCAACTTCAGGTACTTTGCCATTACCCAAGAATGATGCCTCCAACATTATTACCGCAGAAAAGTATTTCCTACCATTTGAGCTTGCATGTCAGAGCAAAGCCTCCAGGATAGTTGTAACAGCACTCGATTGCTTGCAGAAACTCATTGCATATGGACATCTAACTGGTAACATTCCAGACTCTACAACACCTAGAAAACTTCTGATTGACCGAATAGTGGAAACCATTTGTAGTTGTTTCACAGGCCCACAGACAGATGAAGGTGTACAATTGCAAATTATAAAAGCACTACTGACAGTTATTACGAGCCAACATGTTGAAGTACATGAAGGAACGGTGCTGCTGGCTGTTCGAACCTGTTACAATATCTATCTGGCAAGTAAGAATCTTATTAATCAAACAACAGCGAGAGCCACCTTGACACAGATGCTTAATGTCATCTTTACTAAAATGGAAAATCAAGCATTGGAATCTGATAGTTGTACACCAGAGATACCACATAAAATACCAAATGGTAATGTGGTAACAGAAGATGCAAATCTAAATCATATTGGTGATGGTGACAAGGAAGCCACAACACCAACACAAGAAAAGGAACAAGTTGATGATCTGTTTGAAGCTAAAATTATTGCTAAGCAAATTGTAGATTCAGTCATAGATAATGCCATCAGTATTGCTTCTAAGAAATGTACTGAAGAATTGAATGAAAATGTACCTGATAATAATGAGAACCCCTCAGATTCACAGGACAGTGCAAGTGTTTCACAAGAAAGCAATGGCCAAGTTGGAAATGAGACATCAATCCAGAGAATACCATCACAAGAGAGTGTTGATGTTGCTTCCGAGAATGATAATTCTGTTACAGCTAAATTTACCCATGTCTTGCAAAAAGATGCATTCTTAGTTTTTAGAGCTCTCTGTAAGCTGTCTATGAAACCTTTGCCAGAAGGCACACCTGACCCTAAATCTCATGAATTGAGATCGAAAATTCTTTCATTGCATTTACTTCTCTCTATATTGCAAAATGCTGGACCAGTATTCAGAAACAATGAAATGTTTATTACAGCAATCAAACAGTATCTCTGTGTTGCCTTATCGAAAAATGGTGTCAGCTCAGTACCTGAAGTCTTTGAGCTATCGCTAGCTATATTTTTGGCACTTTTGCAAAACTTTAAAGTTCACCTTAAGAAACAAATTGAGGTATTTTTCAAGGAAATCTTTATGAACATTCTGGAGACATCTAGTTCATCATTTGAACATAAATGGATGGTAATCCAAGCTTTGACAAGAATTTGTGGAGACGCCCAAAGTGTGGTAGATATTTATGTAAACTATGATTGTGATTTGTCTGCAGCTAACTTATTCCAAAGATTGGTAAATGACGTCTCAAAAATTGCACAGGGCAGACAGGCTTTGGAATTGGGCGCAACGCCTAATCAAGAGAAATCCATGCGTATTCGAGGATTAGAGTGCTTAGTTTCGATACTTAAGTGCATGGTGGAATGGAGTAAGGAACTCTATATCAATCCAAACTTACAAACGACTCTTGGTGAAAGAACAACTAAAGAAGACACTGATCATCACAGTATAAAATCCCATGGTGGGTCAAGTCTCAGTCTTATATCCACAGGTTCAAGTAACATTGGCAATAGAGAAACATTAGACTCACCTGAACAGTTTGAAGTGCTAAAACAACAAAAGGAGGTTTGGGAAACTGGAATTGAGCTCTTTAATCGAAAACCTAAGAAAGGTGTAGCCTTCTTACAAGAACAAAGCCTTCTAGGCACATCTACTAAAGAAATTGCCGAGTGGTTATTGACAGACGAAAGGCTCGACAAGACATTCATTGGCGAATATTTAGGTGAAAATGACGATCATTCCAAAGAAAGTTATGTATGCATACATAGATTCGATGAATTTTTCCGACATGGATATAGTTGCTGCGTTGCGCTATTTCCTTGAAGGCTTCCGCTTGCCTGGCGAGGCCCAGAAAATTGACAGATTAATGGAGAAATTCGCGTCGCGATACTGCGAATGCAATCCGACTAACACACTATTTTCTAGTGCTGACACAGTTTACGTTCTTGCGTTTTCAATAATAATGCTAACAACGGATTTACATTCGCCACAAGTAAAGAATAAAATGACAAAAGAGCAATACATTAAATTGAATAGTGGAATCAGTGACAACAGTGACTTACCACGTGAATACTTATCGCAAATATACGACGAGATCGCAGGCCACGAAATCAAAATGAAAAATACCTCCAAACCTGGAAAACACATGATTGCTAATGAGAAGAAGCGCAAGCTGATCTGGAACATGGAAATGGAACAGATTTCAACAGCTGCCAAGAATCTGATGGAATCTGTGTCTCATGTACAAACACCGTTTACAACGGCGAAGCACGTTGAACACGTGCGTCCCATGTTCAAAATGGCTTGGACGCCTTTCCTGGCGGCATTTTCAGTAGGATTACAAGACTGCGACGATCCTGAGATCGCGTCCCTCTGCTTGGATGGTATCAGATGTGCGATTCGAATCGCTTGCATATTCCATATGTCTCTGGAAAGAGATGCTTATGTTCAAGCACTCGCACGTTTCACACTTCTCACGGCGAACTCGCCAATAACAGAGATGAAAGCGAAAAAATATCGACACGATAAAGACTTTGATTACTGTCGCGCATACGGACGGTAATTATCTAGGCTCCAGTTGGCTGGATGTCGTCAAATGCATTTCCCAGTTAGAGCTGGCACAACTTATCGGTACGGGTGTCCGACCACAGTTTTTGTCAGGTTCCGGAATCAAACCGCAACCGGACGCTTTGAAATTCAGTCTTATGTCTCTAGATCCTAGTGTTAAAGAGCATATCGGGGAAACGAGCTCGCAAAGCGTTGTTGTCGCTGTTGACAGGATATTTACTGGTTCCACAAGACTCGACGGTGACGCGATCGTCGACTTTGTCAAAGCGCTATGCCAGGTGTCGCTGGACGAGCTTAGTCATCCATCCAACCCTAGAATGTTTTCCCTCCAAAAGATTGTTGAAATATCATATTACAATATGGGTCGTATCAGGCTGCAGTGGTCTCGTATATGGCAAGTGCTTGGTGATCATTTTAACAAAGTGGGCTGCAGTAGCAATGAAGACATAGCCTTCTTTGCAGTCGATTCTTTGAGGCAGCTATCAATGAAATTCATTGAAAAGGGAGAATTTGCGAACTTCAAATTCCAAAAAGACTTCTTACGACCTTTTGAACATATCATGAAGAAGAACAGCTCGCCCACAATCAGAGACATGGTTGTGAGATGTATAGCACAAATGGTTAATTCGCAAGCTCCGAACATAAGGTCTGGTTGGAAAAACATATTCTCCGTATTCCATTTAGCGGCAAGCGATCAAGACGAAGCAATCGTCGATTTAGCATTCCAAACGACCGGGAAAATTATAACAGATTTGTACGAAAAGCAATTCCCAGCTATGATCGATTCATTCCAAGACGCCGTTAAATGTTTGTCCGAATTCGCTTGTAACGCCAAATTTCCCGACACGTCTATGGAAGCTATAAGACTAGTGAGGTCATGCGCGTCTGCGGTAGGAGCTTCTCCTCAACTATTTGCTGAACACGCAGGACTCGAAGGTGAGCCTGGGGCTCCTGAGGAAGACCGGGTTTGGCTGAGGGGGTGGTTCCCGCTACTCTTCTCCTTGTCATGTGTAGTCAGCCGCTGCAAACTAGACGTGCGAACTCGAGGACTAACAGTCCTGTTTGAGATAATAAAAACGCACGGCGATTCATTCCGTCCCACTGGTGGAGAGATCTATTCAATATACTATTCAGAATCTTTGACAATATGAAGTTACCAGAGCATCAGCTAGAAAAGAACGAGTGGATGACCACGACATGCAATCACGCTTTGTACGCGATCGTTGACGTTTTTACGCAATACTTCGACATACTTGGCTCTCTTTTACTGGAGCAGCTGTATGCGCAACTGCATTGGTGCGTGCAGCAGGACAACGAGCAACTAGCCAGGTCCGGCACTAACTGTTTAGAGAATCTAGTCATTTCAAATGGAACAAAATTCAACGAGGACACCTGGAGCAAAACATGCCAGATTATGTTGGATATCTTCAACAGCACTCTTCCCCACAACGTTGCTGACGTGGAAACCGGACGAGAACGATGAGGGGGAGACGCCTCAGGTCCGGCACGGTATACTAAAGAAGCCTCAAGTAGGGGACGAAGCGAAGTCATCCAATCGGATCTTTAACAGTCTCCTAATAAAATGTGTGGTGCAATTGGAATTGATACAAACGATTGACAACATCGTATTCTATCCGGCGACGTCGCGGAAAGAAGACGCTGAGACGTTAGCGCTAGCCGCTGCCGAACTGACTGGTGGTACTCCGGGCACCGAGCAAGAATGTCAACGTGAAGAGCAAGGCATGTACAGACTGTTGAGCTCGCCTCACCTGCTGCGGCTCGTCGAATGTCTGATGTGTAGCCATCGATTTGCAAAAACCTTCAATACGAATAACGCGCAAAGGAACGTGCTGTGGAAAGCGAACTTCAAGGGTTCGGTGAAGCCTAATATGTTGAAGCAAGAGACCCAGTCGTTAGCGTGTGTGCTTCGGATATTATTCAAGATGTATAGTGACGAGGCGCGGAGAGGGCACTGGCTCGCGGTGCAGACGAGCCTAATAACGATTTGTTGCGAGGCGTTGGAGTACTTTGTGGGTGTGACCAGCGAAGCGCACAGGGATGCCTGGACGTCTATCTTGTTATTGATACTAACAAGAATACTGCGAATGCCTGACGAAAGAGTGAGTATTTAACTATTAAATCTTTACGCCATTTCAGTTTATGGGTGGGATTTTCCAGTAAAATTGCAATTAACGCCAATTGGATACAGCAACCAAATGGGGATCTCAGTTTAGTTTATTTTTATGTTATACGTGTACAGGACGGTCAGGACGCTTACCTGATGGTAAGTGATACGCCTGACCATGACAGAGCGGCATTGAGACCAACAACTGATAGACAGTTATTACCCTCCATCAATGCTGCTCTGCGCCAGTCACCGGGGACAATCGATGTTAGGTCTCTTAAACCAGTAATTTACTAGCCCTCATCATGGGATGTTATCTGGCAGTGCGGTGGTACCTAGCTAGACGATCGGTATCGAGTCTACCACCGCCCCCGCCGGCGGGGGCCATCGTCGCGTATCCCTGTAGGTTCGCGCAGTCCCTATTCGCGTAACCGGCATGTGCCGGGCCGCTTTTCTCCCCAAACATATGTTAGGCTACCAAGCCCCCCCCGCAACGCCCTAAGCCGAGGTTCGAGTCCCGTTCGGGGACGCCCTTAGGCTCGTTGTGTAAATTTTAAGGCTGAGAGCCATCTGCGCTCGCCACTTGCCCGGTGAAGCTGTAAAGGCCATCCGCGGCCAACAGCAATAGTCAGTTCGAAAAAAAAGGAGTACCACCTAGTTGCTCATCATCAGCTTATTAAACGTCCCCACCGAGGGGCACGACAGGATGTCGTAGTTTCTTTTTAGTAATGTAAACTACAGCCTGTTTACAGTTAACATTAGTCACAGATTCACCAGGCAATAAAGGTGTATAAGTGTTTTCGAAAATGTAGAATAAAACAAAATTAAATTATAAATTTCCTAGGAAAATAATAAATTTGCGATTCTGATAATTTCTAGTAACATTTTTGTTGGATTCCTTTTTAGTGAAACTATAGTTTAATAAGTTTGCTATTACATCGATTGATTACCTGGGCAGTACAAACTAGTGCGCATGAACATATTGTTTGCATACGGTTGGGTGTTTCATGTTTGGATGTACATACATATATTATGTATTATATGCCATATAATATGTAATAATTCTTGAGTGGAGACCGCGTCTCTGCAAGCATAGCGTAGGACGCCCTCCGGCCCGATGGACCGACGGATTGCGAATGGTCGCTGGTGGAGGCTGGATGAGAAAAGCGGAGGACCGGAATATTTGGCGCAAAATGGGGGAGATCTATGTCCAGCAGTGGACTGCGATAGGTTGAAAAGATAGATAGATATGCCATATATTTCCTTGTCTAACAAATCATCATCATGAGCTCATTAAACGTCCCCATCGAGGGGCACGAGCCTACCCGTATAGGGTGATTAGGCCTTAGTCGTCCACGCGGGCCCAGTGCGGATTGGACGACTTCACACACAACCTTCGAATCTCTTCGCAGGCGTGCATCAGGGTTTCCTCACGATGTTTTCCTTCACCGTTAGTCGAAAATATATGTACGTCGGATAACGTACATATATTTTCGAAAACACATTGGTACGTGTCGGGATTTGAACCTCAGCCCTCCCGGTAGGAAGGCGACAGTCCACACCATTGAGCCACCGACGCTCTTCAGTCTAAAAAATATCAACAAAAAAATGTCCGAGCTGCTTGCTTGACACATGAATGAAAATGATATAAGATTATATTTGTCATAAAATTATTCATTACAATTTTGACCATAAGGCGTTATTAAAGTGATTATGAATGAAAATTTTGCTCAACTGACAGATGAACATAATTTTGCCATGTACACTTTTTGAGTGAGATTGTGCATCTGTTAGTTTTATTACGGACCACGGCACATGCTGAGTGGGTCCATTTACTTTGGACGTCGTAGCACAATGAAATTGTCATTTAGTGTGTTCTTACTGTAATTTTGTTATGCTTGTGTTGCAATGTGCAAAAATAATAAAAAATTATTTCTTTCTTTCTTAGTTTATTGTTGAAGGTTTTTGAAAATGATGTTGGTGTGGATATCGGGGTATATTTATTAAAGAGTGCAATTTCAGTTTGCAGCGCACGTGTCCAGCTACTACCCGCTTCTGTGCGAGATCACATGTTTCGACCTGAAGCCGGAACTGCGCTCGGTGCTTCGGCGCGTGTTCATCCGCATCGGACCCGTCTTCAACATCCTCGCCACCCAGTAGCGGCACCTTACTCCTAATACAACATGGCCTTATTACTAGTTTTGTAGGTTAAACTATCGACTTTGATGTTAATGTTAAATTGAAATACATTTCGTTGATTTCATAAATTTTAATGTAATATTTGACAGCAATCAGTACTTCAGTAGTATTAAACGTGATCTATTATATAAATATAGGGTGTAGTAGATTTATGATTAATTTATATAACTTATTATTTTAATATCAACAGTTTAAAAGAAATATTGTATAATAAAAAATACATAGAAGTTGTATCTATAAAATTAATAGTTTATTCTGTATATTTGAAGTTTTTACTGTTTGGAGAGCTGAATTCACTCATCGCCATGATTGCTTAAAATTGATTTCAAGCTAGACTGATCAGACTGTGATTGCGATGTTATCATTTCCACAGCTTTTGTGTGTATCTTATTTTCTATTCCATGGAGTGACTTCAGTACTCGCACGCAAACTGATTATATTATTGTCCTAAATAAAAAAGTTATAATACATGTGACCTTTCAATTAAACAATTGTCAACCCATCCATCGACTTTTCCAATGTTTCAACGTCCCAGACAACCAGTTGCCCCGTCCAGGCCGGAGGTGCTGAACTTTTTGACGCTCGCCTTCGTACCTTTGTACAGGCTGATGAACGAGATAGCATTCTGGTGAATTGAATCCAAAAACGTGTCGTTTGTTTCAATGCGCGCGTTCCGATCCAGCGACTGGAATTTCTTCATCGCTGACAACCCGCCGGATTCCTTCCTTTGAGTATTATCCAGTTTGGCAACAAATTTAATCTCATTGTTCTCAACCGTATATAGCAATGGAATGCAGCTATGACCTGCCACAACCAGGGAGTTATTTGTAATCCAAATGCATCCCAAAAATGGCAGATATTCAGTCTTAAGTTTTATAACAGCCTTGCCTTGTGTGGCGTCTGCTACGTTGATTGCGCTGTCGTGTCCAACCCACGCCACTTTGTTGCCGTCGGCTGAAAATGAAACGCTGTGGACCCAGCCACCTCCGGAGGGCGAGTTGGGGAATTCTGCCAGTAACTGGCCTAATGGCAACTTCGATCCCCACACGTTTGGTCCAGGTTGGTCTTCAATATCCTTGATGTAGGCAGAATAAACACGAACCTTGAAATCAGCTGAACCAGCAACCAACAGTATGTTGTTTGGATGCCAGTCCAACGTAGTAACCGTTGAACGAATCGGTTTCTTAATATGCTTGGACACCCACCAGTTGTTTTTCTTTCTCAAAGTAGCAAATTGAGATCAGCCTAGCGCCTGATCCTACAGCAAATTTGTTCTCCATTGGTGACCATTTGACGCAAGTAGCGGCACGGTTTATACGCAGAAGTACAAGTGTAGTGGTCCACTTGCCATCTTCACCTTGAGTCCACACATATGCATTACGGTCCACAGCACATGTTACAATACGGTTGGTGTTGGGAGCCCAATCAATCCCCATGACCCTCAGATCATGTTCCACTAGATTATTGGTTTGCTTCCAGTCATTGCCCTCTTTTTGGTAAATGTGCACTTCATTGTTGTTAGGCGAAAATGCAATTTCTGTAAAAGATAATTATTTTATAAATGTAAAAAAGTATTTACAGGGTGAAAACTGGAGTTGAACATTCTAATGTTCCATATAAAAGCAATTCAGGCCTTTTAAACTAATAAAAATTCTGGGATCTAACACACTCTGGTTTTAATAGTAGGGAAAACTAGCTAGGTAGTAGTGAAACTACCTTCCGAACCAGTGGTAGCTTCATTTGACATTCATAAGTGTTATCATCATCATCATCTTAGCGATATTCCCGGTTACTTTCGGAGCTTACGCTCCGAAGCCCAGGGTCCGCTTTCCGACACTTTCTCTTCCACTTTGCACGATCTTTAGCATCCATAACTGTTACACCATTAGCCCGCATGTCATCCCTTACGACGTCAAGCCAACACTTCTTAGGCCTGCCCCTTCTACCGGGACCGGGCGGAGGCGGATTCATAAGTGTTATGTAAGGACCTAAACTGAATAAACACTTTTCGTTTTCATTTTCAATAAATAAAATAGGAAAAGCTTAATGAAAGACTCTTTTGGTCAAAGATAAAGTTGGTGTTATACAATGACACTACAGCCTGTATATCATGCAAAATTTTTGTATTCAGAACATTATGTTGACAGGATCAACATTCAGCCCAATTTTCCTTCACATCGGTCTATAATATATTATAGTCCCACTGCAGTACAGGCCATCTCATACAGCTATGGTCTAAGTTTGCCATTTCGTTCACCCATCCCATTTCATTCATGAAATTAATAGCAGAACAAAATTGCTCTTTTTCTATGCAGTTCTGTCGTAATCTTTATGTTATTAAAAGATCAAGGAAGGAAGCTTCTTTCAACCTTTAATACTTTCATTCTTTGTACTGTTGTCAGTCTATTTAACAACTTCACCAATTTTTATATATGTTTATCCACTGCTCTTACGGTAAAGGAAAACAAGGTGCTGAAAACTGGCACCCTATGAACAGATTCAAGGGTTGTGTGTGAAGTTGGCCATCTGCACTGGGCCCACGTGGAAGACTAAGCCCTATAGGAGGGCGTACGGATAGGCACATACCACAGTGGGGACTTTGTGAGCTGATGTGATGTGAAGAAGTCGTTTTGGGATCAAGCCCACCTTACTTGCATTTAGTGCATCCTACCAATCACTAAATAAGTCTCTTATGACTCACCAACATGCATCAGAAATGTTGGAGGGCTATTCCAACATTTCTGATGCATTATCATTATTATTATTAGCTATTGATGTTGCATCCCCACATCCCACACCGTGTGGGAAGGCCTATTCCCTGGTTTGAGATGTTATGGGCTGGATGATCGATTGATTATTCATCATTTCTGCATGAATTAGTTACAAACAAGACTGAAATTTTGTTCATACCATATCTACAATGTTCAAGGATGCATAGCCACATACTTTCCACATCATGCAGGTTACAACACCTGACTTAAATACACTCACATATTCTGGATGAGAGTATGAAGAGCTCATGGAACCTATAATAGTAATTGTGAATCAGATAGTTTATGTAGTCAATAGATGGTGTAAAGAAAACATGGACTGCGGTCTTGGTCTTGTATTATATTAGAAAATATACAATAATATAAAAATAAATAATAAATATCTACTGACATTCACACAGCGCCATCTAGCCCTAAGTTAAGCATTAAGACTGTATTATGGGTACTAAACAACAGATAAAATAATATATTATTTTTTTGTAAATACATACATATTATACATAGAAAACACCCAGACCATTACAAACAGACATGTCATGAACACAAATGTTTGTACTGCCCGGATGAACCCTTGGTGTTGCGCCGACCTCTCAACTGCAACACCAAATAGGTTGTCAAAAAATAAAATAATATAGGTCAGCAGTCATCTGTTCTAGTCAGTCGAATCGTCAGTCTTCATTCGTCGAATTCTAGTCATAGTCTTACTGGCCAGTCTAAACCCAAAAGTCCGTAACAGATGGCATGCTATGACTCTTCAAAACTCATGTGTTACTGGGAAGTGACGACTTTAGGAAGGCCTTAACTGTGAATTATGTTCATTATATACGTACGAGTCCTGTCTTTATTCCAAGCGTGGCAAGTTATTGGGGCGCATGAGTCACCAAAGGACAATGTTTGAGCCATGGTCTTTCCACTAATCTGTAATAAAAAAATTAGTATTTGTACACTATTTACATTTATTACAATTATTAAATTAAATCAATGATTAAATTTACCTGGTTTTACTAAATAATTAATAATGCAGTCACACCCGGTTTGATAACAATTTAATAAGTAAAAATTCGTGGACTCTGGGCAGTCAACACGAATTTTAAGCTAAAAGATAAATTAAAATTATTGAATTAAGTATTTTAACAAAAAATAAAAAGCAAAATTATAGAAAACTACTTACTTTTATTCTAAAAAGACGAATTTATCTCGGAAAGAACTACGAGCTCATAGTACGAGGGTGTCATTTATGACATTTACGACCAGTATCCAGTATTGCCAAATAATAAAAAAGTGTAATATTTAAACGCACATTCCGCGACGATAGAACTGTTTTAAAATCCTTTCCAGAATAGTTTTAGTCGCGAACTATATTTATGTCGCGTATTTACGTCGCCGCCTATATTAACAGCCTATATTAACAAGCGGCTGCGTAATCTAACACGGGGGTAGATGCAATAGGATATAGGTTAGGTAATAATGTGCACAGCTCATCGGTGCACTATCTTGAATCTAGGATGCGGTACATCCGGTTGTTGCCTCCTCGGGGCCCGCCGTTATGTAGCGCTCGGCCGATAGTATCGAATGTCCCATCGGGCTCGGAGGGAGATAGTCTGAAAATCGCAAAGGGTAATAACTGCTTGAATGAAAATACTAATAACAAGGCATGATTATTTATGACTTTAGCCTTTTCGTAATTGAACAAGTAAAAATTGAAGTTGACAGAAACATCGCGTGACATTAACGACTCAAATTTTGTTGATTTCGTCTTGTTCACTAATTTTATTGTAATTTTAAACATTACCTGTGAAAGTACCTCAGTTTGAATTAATCGAGAATCTTTAAAATATAATACTTGTTTACTTTTACTTGATTATTCTAAGACACTACTAAGTGTTTATGTACTTAATGACTTATTCACAAATAGAGAAACATTCAAATTAATATACCTACATTTAGATTGCTACGGAGAACCAAAACCCCCAAACCAATACAATGTCTGGACGAGGTAAAAATTACATTGTTTTCAAATATATAAATACATAATCAATAAATATGTTCCTATAAAAACATGGCATTTACTTTAAAACTTATTCTAAAAACGTACTAATACCCGGTATATTTGCATTTACAGGTAGATACCGTAATAATCGTCGCAACCAGCAACAAACATTGTCGACTGTAGCCAGAGAAACAGCCCTCTCATTGCCGTCGGATAGCCCCGTCCTGGCAATGTTCAAGACTGCTGCTAGAAAGCTGAACGATCGGCACGACCGCCATGAGCGACTCGTAAAGCTCTCACGCGATATTACTATCGAAAGCAAACGTATTATTTTCCTGCTACATTCCACTATCACGTAAGTTTTACTTTCTTAGTCTGGTTTGGTAGGTTCCTTCTATATTATCTGCTCAAACATAGCACACGCCCAGACAATAGATTCATCTATTATGTTTTGTGACTATCCACCCGTGCAACACACGACTGCTTAATAGTTTATTTTTTGAGGATGACTGGTGAAAATATAAAAAATATTTTATTTATATTTTGTTTGAAAAAATGCCTTCATTAATTAAATTCACTTCAGTCTAGCACTGAGCTTGTCTCTTCTGTTAACCCTTTAATTTCAGATTAATTTAGCACAAGCCCAATGAAAAACAAAATATCAAGTCCTTTTTTTAACACCTATTATCAATATCAACTTTCCAAAGGGACTTTCCCTTCATTCCACAAGGCACAAGACCTTCAAAAGGAATAGATATTTTAGTTGTTTTATATGAGGCTAAAACCAGCAGAAAACATGCGATGGCCTGGGATGTAAGAGGACTTGGCGCCAGAATTCAATATAACATTAAAAAATATTTGTATGTCGCAGTCCAATGTTATAAATGAAAACAGCATTTGGTTCCAAGTCTTTTTTCGTCCATGACATTGCATTTCTTCTGCTACAATTTTCTGCCAGTTTCAGCCTCATTTGTTTTATAATTTGTTTCCATACACTTGTAGAAAGAATCATCAGACAAAGCAATTGCCGAAGCGAATGAGAGGCTGAACAAACTTATCAATGGCCCAATCAGAAGTATAGGCTTGGAGTTGGAGCACAGCCCAGCGTACTTACATTCAAGGGCTGTCACTGCTGGCTTTCAGGAGTTCATTGAAGCTGCAACGCTATGTTCATTGATGGACAAAGGGGTTATTGTCACATGGGCAGAAATACAAAATGAACTACAGTACTCAGTGAAAGAGGGTAACGAGGATAGTGAAACTGAAAGAACAGTTGTAACAATGCTCCCCTGTTGATTACATGTTGGGTATAGCTGATCTTACTGGGGAGCTTATGAGGAGAGCCCTAAACAGTATTGCGAATGGGGACAGCAAGGAATGTTTCCAGTCTTGTCGGATTGTAAGAGACTTGTATACTGGATTCTTAGGTTAGTATAACAATTAAATCATTCTCTGTCCAATTGATTTAAGTGTACAAATAATTTTATATAAAATTGTGCTTCGGTTTCTTACACATGAAATAATATTGCTTTTTTGATACTATTGCAATAGAATAAGATTTATGTAATCTTAATACAATAAATAATCTTAAAACAAGAATAGTGATAATCATCAGAAACAAAATATAAAAGTATCTATCAATGATTTATTTCAATAAAAAAATGTTATATTATGCAAATTAATGGTAATGAGTGGAAGCAAGCAACTTGTGTACTGTTCAATAGTTGTTACTGTTTCATGTTTGCAGGCCTATTCGGAATTGGTAAGAGCTCGCGCGCAAAATGAACACAACACGCAACAACGTAAACAAAGTTGAATTAGCCGTTTACGCTTTGAAAGTTCGCGGCGGAGAAGACCCCACATTGCTTATCCAGAACAATCCACCAGAATGGGAGACAACACAAACCATTCAGATGACGAGGGTTATTATTAATAAAGTGTGTTGAAAATTTAAACATTTATTACTTAAAAACCATAACATTACCATCACATGTCTTGCGTGTACAACTGACTATCGGTCATATCACTTGAGGGCTGCCACTCATCAGATTCATCAGTTCCAAAAGGATCCTCTTCTTTTCCGATTCAGACGCACTCCAGTTATTT
The DNA here is from genome assembly GCA_019425675.1 of Leucinodes orbonalis. Classification (NCBI taxonomy): domain Eukaryota; kingdom Metazoa; phylum Arthropoda; class Insecta; order Lepidoptera; family Crambidae; genus Leucinodes; species Leucinodes orbonalis. Next base: position 49,282 of record PQWD01006089.1, read on the forward strand.
TCCTGAGTATTGTCTTTCTCGTCTTTTGCCTTGCACGATAAGATCTGCTGATGTTAAATCATCATCATCACTGCTGTTCGTTGTGTGCGTTTTTTTGGCTTCTCTTATTTCTATGAACAATTTTATAACTTGTTTGATTGATTTGTTATAAGTTATCACTATAATTTTCACATGATCTTCTTGTTAACATAGTATTAAAATTCATAATCGAAATCAACACTGTCTCCATCAGAATCAATTGCTTCCAAATGATCATCATATATGTTTACTGTGTGAGCATTGATGTAAAATGTATGACCATGTCTTTGTACATACGCATACTGAAATAAAGAAACTATGGTTATTACACAGCCCATTGATAAATGCTTAAATTCCTTAGATTTTGTCATGACTCGAATCATAAATGTTTGTAATGATTCCCGTCTTAGATGAGGGTAGCTACATATATTAAAATACTAAGATAATCAACCAAGTAAAAAAAATCATTTTTTAAATTATAATGGGCTTGCTGTGGAGCACAGACTATCCTAATGGAAGAGACGTGCTCTAAGATGGAGCGAGCTTGCCCAGAAAAAGCCTATTCACTAGTTTTTTAAATGCCATGGGGTTGTATGTGGCCGAACACAGATGCAGTAAACATGGAATTACCTATAATATATTACTTTTGTAAATACATACATACATATTATGCATAGAAAAGGCAGAGACCATTGCAAACAGACATGTTCATGACCTTGGTGTTGTAGTCGACGTCTCAATCGCTACACCAAATGGTCGTCTATTTGCAATATTTTTCGAAGATTGACCATAGTTGCATGTCTAGACTATGTGTTCATGTCTAGACTATGTGTCCAATAAATCCAATTGACCAGCCTGGGTTAACGAAGACCCAGTCAATCTGACCTGACAACACATTTGGTGTTGCGGTTGAGAGGTCGACCACAATAGCAAGGGTGCCAGGTTCGATCCTCGGGCAGTAAAAACATTTGTGTGCATGAACATGTGTGTTTGTAATGGTCTGAGTGTTTCTATGTATAATATATATTGTATTTACAAAAAAATATATTTATGTTTATCCGTTGTTTAGTACTATAACACAGGCTTACTGCTTAACTTGGGGCTAGATGGCGCTGTGTGAATGTCAGTAGATATTATTTACCTATCCTACTATACCTGCATTGTGGTGTGGCGCACAGCTCCTGGCGGGTGGTCGTGGTGCAGCAGTGCCTCGCGTCCCGTCGCCGACATCCAGCTCCGTATGGACATACCCACGTCACACTGCGCGCCGTAGTCCGAGTCCGTGGGATGGCTGAACTGCGCCTTGTGCTGGGGATTACGTCTGCCGACATATTTCATTATCATCATCAGCTCATTAAATGTCCCCACCGACGGGCACGAGCCTACCCGTATAGGGTGATTAGGCCTTAGTCGGCCACGCGGGCCAGTGCGGGTTGGACGACTTCACGCACAACTTTGAATCTCTTCTGAAGGTTTAATCACGATATTTTCTTCACCGTAAAAGCGTCGGGTAATGTACATATAATTTCGAAAATTCGATAGCCCTCACCGGAAGGAGGGCAACAGTCCACACCATTATTAGCCACCGACGCTCATATTGTTACTGGATAAAATTTGGTGTAGCGGTTGAGACGTCGGCTGTTACACCGACCGATCAATCAATGAACATGTCTGTTTGTATTGTTCTGGGTTTTATGTATAATATGTATGTATTTACAAAAAAAATGTATAAAAGTATGTTTATCCGTTGTTTGGTACCCATAATACAGGCTTCACGCTTAACTTTGGGCTAGATGGCGCTGTGTGAACGTCAGTGGATATTTTTATTTATTTAGCAAGTATACGTTCCCCGCGGTATAAGATATTCTACCGCAGTAAAAACATACCTAAACAGCGCGCAGCCCGCGCTACGAGAGCCGCGAACATTGATTTATTTTCCTTAAATAAAAGTAGCCTATATTTTACTTATTACATCAGTTACCTGCCAAAAAATATCAATACCGACCAAATCTGTCCAAACGTTTCAGAGATTACCCAGAACAAACAGACAGAAATAAAAAAAAAGCTTTTGGTGTATGTACCACATATATATTCATATGGTTATTTCAATATCACAAACATTTTTTTGTTATAAGTGTACAGGACGGTCTGGACGCTCACCTGATGGTAAGTGATACGCCAGACCAAACAGAGCGGCATTAAAGGAGCCCAACAACTGATAGACAGTTATTATCGTCCATAAATGTCGCACTGCGCCCGTCACCCGAGACAACAGATGTTAGGTCTCTCATACCCGGTAATTTCACTAGCTACAGTGCCCTCATACGAAACACAAATGTGCATAACACTGTTTCACGATATCTGGCACTGCGGCGGTACCTTCCTAGATGACTCAGTATCGAGTCTACCACCTAGTAAAAGATACACATACACTCCAATTCAATTTATATGTATAAATAAATGTTTTGATCCCCATACATCATTTAAAGACAGTGATTTACTAATCAAAGACATACCTGTAACAGTTAGCGCCATATATGCAACGTTCCCTTGGGATCGGATTTGGTGATGCTTGCTGTGACGATTGGGGGGCTCCATCCTTATCTGTGTTGGAGGCCTGTAATGTTTTTTAAATGTTTTAGTGAGTCAGTGAGCAAGAGAGACACGGTAGAAAGATGAATTACTTGACAAATGTAATTATAAATTGTAGTTTTAAAATGTTCTTAATTTTTATTATTTAAAATGACATTTATTTCATAAATTTGACTACACATTTATTTAACCTTTTTATTTGTGTTGTTTTTAAATTGACATAATCTGAGCATTTATTGTATCATTTATTTTTAATATTTTTTGTGACGACCGTTTTGTTAGACTTTGTCGGCGTGTTGGGCCTTTCTGTAAGATGGCATGTTTGTTTTCAAAAAACAAGGAATCATGGGCGGGAATTATTGACAGCATCATGATGAAGTAATACACTATTTTCATTAAGCATATCAAATCAGTTTGCCAAAGCTACAAACTACTAGATTTGACAATCCACTAACATAGAAACATTACAATAGCACTAGCATACAACAGATATGAAAAACCTATGTAATTTGAATTCTATATCTGACAAGTGATTTTATGCTAAACCAGCACATAATTATCATCTAAAAAGTAATCCTCTAGCTTAAATATAAAAACCAAATTAATCTTTACCATTTTCTCATTGCTAGGTCCAGCTTGTGAATCAGTGCAGCTTTGGTCACCACGTGGCTCAGTTTTTACTTTCTTAACTAGAATCTGGTAATTCAGGACTGTGCTTCTTTTTGGAGATGCAATTTCTTCCTTTATATGTTTAGTTTGTGGTTCTTTTTCCTCTGAAGTACCTGAATTGGCTTCATCAGCTAAAGGTTGATGGTCTGTGGCTGGATAATTTTAATTTGGTTATTACAAAAGCCAACTATAACATGCATTTAAGTGATGGGAAGAAAAATATTATTTAAAGAAAAGATAACATCTGAGACAATTGTTTCGGGATATATTAGTAAGTTAATCACATTGTTAAGTTCTAATATTTCAATTTTGGTCAGTAAAATATATATAATAAAAAGTTTACAATAACTTAACAATTGATAAATTTGGGACTACATAATAGGCCACAAATAGCTGGTTGCAAACCAATAAAATGGTTATTATTTTTCATGGTTATCAATTAGATATAATTTAAAAACTTACTTATTAGCGATGGTGAATCTGGAACATTATTGTCTACAGAATCATCACAATTCATGTCTATCGTTTGTGACTTATCAATTTTAGTGTCACTGGGACTGGTAAGCTCATTTATTTGAGTGTTGGTATCATCAGCCTCTTGTTTGACTTGAACATTTTCAGCATCATTCACATCAAGGTCAACTCCAGCAGCATCATCACTAGTATCTTGACATTCCAAGAGCTCATACCAGTATGAGTCGGGAAGCAAACCAAACTTGTCACCATTGTGGAGCACTTGTGAACAATCTTGTTTCAATAAATGTGTTTCTTCTGAGCCATTTGTTTTTATAAAACATGGGTTTTGGTGTAACTGGAAAAATATATTAACATGAGCAACATGTTGTAACCCAAACTTACAATATTATATTTCACAAAAAAAACCAAAGGATTAATTCAAAAATTTACAAAGTTTTACACATGGTTTAGAAGTTAACAAAACTGCTCTATACAGATGCTTGTCTAGGATAAACTCAAAAATATTTTAAGTGGATTTAAAAGTGGAGTAGAGTAAAGTAATTAAAATATAGAAGGTGGTTTGTACATCTGGAGATTTGCCTAATATAGTTAAGGCAACTTACAGCTTTTAAAATAACATTGTCAAATGTAACATCTAGTTCTGCATGGCATTTTGATACCCTTTTGTCTTGACACTGAAACAAATATATAAATTTTGATTAATACTCTTAAAATTAAAAAGTTCAGGATCAATGGCATGCTATTTGGAGAGAAATATATAAAGTAAATGCTTCTAACAAATATGATGGATAGCAGTACACCTAGAGAATTAAACGGCTCTAGTAATACTCACATCTAGAAATTTTCCTCTTCCTATAGAATATTTACAGAGCTGAAGTTGTATTTTAAGAGATTCCTCTGAATCTGTACGAATTAATTTGAAACCCATTTTCTATTTTATAGTGCTGTAACTGTGTAACTTTATATTGCACTTTAATTATTATCACATTTTCTAACGTATAATTAAAGAAACCGACAGTCAAAGTAATGTATTGTTAAAAAATAACAAATTATGTTAAAGTATGGAAAAGGCGTAAATAATGTTCAAGCAAGTGGTGACAGATGACAGTGGTGACAGTTGAATGGAAAGAGAATCCGTTAAAAATCAAAGAATATGCTGTATCTTCATGAACCTTAGCCATGAAAATAATTTTCTCCAAAACATCGCGAGGAAACTTGAGGAAGAACCCCTAACACGCCTGCGAAGAGATTCAAAGGTACAAACCCTTTTTACTCAATGATACCCAAGGAACAATTTCTATTGTGTCTGGTTCCAAAGATGGAAAACGGAACGTTGTCAAGTGTCAAAACTTATTTTCTGACATTTTGTTTAATTTTGTAAAAACATATTAATTTCTGTAGTAATTTATCTGCTAGTTTAGTAAATTTACTCGCTATATATTTTTTGTTATGATGAAAGCGACTGGACTAGGCTCTCACCGGCCGCTTTCAGGTCAACTTTATAAATATACAAATGTAGTAAAAGGCTGGCAGCAACGTTGGTTTGCTGTGGACCCTGAGACCGGAGTTTTGTCCTATTACCTTTTGATGACCTGGAGATACTATACAACCTGGTCAGCCAGCGAGAGCGAGGTAACACCATATATTTACGCGATTATCTTTTTAAAATGGGGAAAATAAAATGTATTTTTTTTAATTTTCAATGATGTTTTTAGGCACATTTAGCCGCTGCTGTGATATGTCCCAGTGATGAAGACTCCCGGACATTTACAATTAATTGTGCTTCCGGAGACATGCTCAAGTTGAGAGCAACAGATGCCAGGGCTCGGCAAGAGTGGGTAAATGGACTGAGAGCAATTGCAGAAATACATACAAAAGTAAGTTATCAAGTTACTTTGATAACTGAATTCATCTTATCTGAATATTTAATAAATAAAAGTAAATTATTGAAAATTACCACCATTATTACTGATAGGGAGCGTTCAAGTATTACGTAACGCAATTTTGAAAATTTTTGACCCCCCTCCCCCACTGTAACGCTCCGTAACGTTTTTCTGTACCCCCCCCACCCCCCTCTCTAAAGGTTACGTAACACTCAAGTCATCATTTTACCCTGAAGTCGCAAAAAGTTGTTATAGTTTTTATCCTTCGTATAGTTTTAATTCCTTATAATAAAACAAGAGATTTTTAATTCGCAACACCTGCGTATTTTGTTTAGTTTTTTAAAAATTTTGGCTTTACAAAACACAATTGTTTTTCTCCTTCATTCTCCTAAGTATTTTAGCTCTTTTACTAATAAATTCTTCAAATAAAAAACATATTTATTTTAACCTTTATTTATTAATTTATTTTAACAATCGAGAGATTCCCCGTAAAACGTAAACAAAAGGGTTGCCAATTTGGGAGTTTATTTCCCTATTTTTTTATATAAAAAAAGAAATAATGTTACGTAACGTGTTGTAAGAAGAACGAAAAAGGAGGGGGTCCTCCCGCCCGTGTAACGCATCGTAACGTTTTACGAGACCCCCCCGCCCCCCCAAATTGCGTTACGTAATACTTGAACGCTCCCTTAGAAGTCTTGTGATTTCAACTAGAAAAACTGGTCATACATTTATCCTCAACAATGAAAGAATTGCTAGTAATCATACTACATTTACATACATATCAATGTATGCATACAACTACAGACCTGAGCCAACTTCACCTATCCTATCCTATCCTATTCAACCTATCGCAGTCCACTGCGACATAGTCTCCCCCATTTCGCCAGATATCCCGGTCCTCCGCTTCCTCATCCAGCCTCCACCAGCACCTTTCGCAGTCGTCGGTCCATCGGGCCGGAGGGCGTCCTACGCTACGCTTGCCGAGACCGGTCTCCACTCCAGAACTCGTCTGCTCCAACGGCCATCGTTCTGCGACATACTGACCAGCCCATGCCACTTCAACTTGCTGATCCGCGGGCTATGTCGGTAACTAGTTCTCTTACGGATTAAATCATTTCTGATCTTATCCCTAAGAGAGACCCCGAGCATAGCTGCTCCATTGCGCGCGTTGAGTGACTTTGAAACGTGGAACCAATCCCGCAGTCAGTGTCCATGTCTCAGCTGCGTATGTAAGTACAACTTCACCTATTTGAGAAAATCCTTCAGAATTCTGAAGAGACTATGGACAAGTAACATTGACTCAAGTAGTTAATTTATGGTATGTAAAAACACAAGACAAGATTAGAAGACAAGCATTATTCAATGTAAACTAAGTATTTGATAAATCAAATTCTGTATTTTAATGATATCAGATTTTCATTCAGTAAGTATTGCATTATGAAAAAGCTGTGTTTTCCAGGCAATGGTTGCCAATCCTCCGTTGCAGCCAAGAGAGCAGCTAGCAGTACATGACGCCATGGCATCTGCCGACAGCAACTACAGGCAAACTGAACTAAGGTCTGTTATAAGTTTATATAAAAAAGGTTTTTTTATAAGTAGCAATCTAGCAGGTAGCCTACCTAGTTTTGCATATATATTAGCAAATTGTCTATTTTTAATGAATTGATAGGCAAACAATAAGATGATAACCTGATAGTAAGTGATATTGCCAACTGGCCACTCATTAAAACCCTAAAGAAGCAACAAGTGTTTGCCAATATCAATATTCTATGAATAATAAATATATTTCCAAAAAAAAAAGTAAATAAGTATGTTTATCTGTTGTTTAGTACCCATAATACAGGCTTCACGCTTAACTTGGGCTAGATGGCGCAGTGTGAATGTCAGTGGATATTTATATTAATAAAAATTGCCAAGTGCAAGTTACACTCGCCTATATTGTTCTGTACATTAACATTAAATAAAAATAATTTTATTTACTTACACAGCTTACAGCTTTACTATTTTCTCTTTATCTTTATCTTTTTATCTTTTATGACATATAAAAAAAGCTACAGATAAATATCATTCAAAGTAAATTTCATGTGATATACATGAATAATGTAACATAATGTGTTGCTGATTACAAGTTCCCAACTGCAAATGTCCCAAGTTAAGGTCATGATGTATAAAGCCCAAGTTACCACATTCAAATAGGATGTCTTTAATTTATTCCATTAAAAATATTATTAAAATATTTTATTGTACACTAATTTGCTATTGAAGCAAAAGGCTCATTTTTTATTAATGACACCAACGGTTTATTTGCAATATTAGCATAGAATATATAGAATTAGAAAATAAATTTTATATATTTTCAATTCCAGTGATGCTGCATTAGCAAGATGCATAGAATCCTCAGATCCCCGTTCCCACACACAGCCTGATCTACTGCTTTAAAGGTATTGATTCATTATTATGTATGCAAATATATTATTGACGACCCATTGGTGTTGCGGTTGAGAGGTCGACACCAAGGGCTCCGGGTCGATCCCCAGTAATACAAATATTTGTGCATGAACATGTCTGTTGTAATGGTCTGGGTTGTTTCTATTGTTATGTATGGCAATTGTAGGTACCTGCATCTTTCCTTATTTAGAATAAGATAAATCTATGTAGGTAGACAAATAAAAAATGTCACTTGTATTGCTCCTTAGCTCAATTAAACATGTACATTTAAACATTGTGTTTTTATAATAATTACATACATAATAGTGGCGACGAAGTGTGAATTTGTGAAAATGAATAGATCAGTGAAATTTGGTGAATTCAATCCACAAGTAGACAATTGGGATAATTATTTAGAACGGTTAAAATTTTGCTTTGTTGCAAATGGTATTGTGACGGACCCTGCCAAAAAAGCCAACTTCTTTACTGTGTGTGGTTCCCAGGTTTTTGAGACAGTACTTTCTTTGATTACTCCAAAGAAAGCTGATGAGGTGACATTCTTGGAAATTGAGGATATTTTAACAAAACACTATAGCCCCAGGCCAAACGAAATAACTACGTCATTTAAGTTCTATAATCGTGATCAAAAACGAGGAGAAAGGGCAGCAGACTATATAACACAACTACGTAAATTAACGACAGGCTGTAATTTCACTAATTTGGAACGAATGTTGCGTGATCGTTTAGTTTGTGGCATGAACAATTTAAAACTACAATATGAGTTATTG
>PQWD01006090.1:7694-23454 GCA_019425675.1 Leucinodes orbonalis
TCTGATTTCCTGAATAAGCATTGACACTTACAAATAACGTTTGCCTTCAGCATCATAACTCCGCCACGCCGGTTTCCTTTAGGAAATCACTTTTTATATTTCCCGGTGCAAATTAATCTTCAGCTATATTGAATAAGGAACTACTGTATAAAATGTAATCAAATGAAAACCGAGTTCAGATCTCTGACATCAATTCAGTGCGATATTTTCGTAATGCAGCGTTTTGAATGTTTCGCAGTGCGAAATGTTGTATCCATTTTATAAAATTCGAATAAACGCCAAACGGAATTTTTTACATAATGCACGACGCCAGCGGTGATTCTGCCATACGAGTATCGGCGGAAACATCAATGTACATTTTTTGTGATAAAGTAAACAGGATGGTCATTTCGCTCACCTTCGGAAATAATACGCTTGATCATGACAGACATTTTGCTTTGCACCAGATGAGCTAAGGTTATTTGTATAGTATTTTCCTGGTTTGCGCAAGCTTCTTAAATACATAAAAGATTTGTTAAAGTCTTGCTTAAAGGTTTGGTCAATTGGAACCTAAATAAACTAAAGAAAAACAACCGAGCGGTAATAACTTCCAATTTGAGGTCTTAAGACAAACATAACCAAATACTGCTCCCAGATAATTATTGTTTAACATAGATACAATGACCGATAGTATGGAAAACGCTGTGAGAAACTCACTTTGGGAATGGTGCCGATGGAATTGGAAAGTAAGATCTTTTGACCGCTAGGATTCCAAATACAATTGAAAATCTATTGTTTTTGTTGGATATATCCGTTAACGACGGCGAAAGGGTTAATTGACCATCTCCTTTTTTTGCATATACGAAATTAGTCAACAGTTTATTTACAGATCATATCGCTTAAGTAATTGACCTAACATAGTTCTCTCCATATTGCACATTGTGCAAACTTAACTGAGGCAGTACAATAAATGTTTTTTATATTAATAAAAAAATCTAAATAGCGCCGCATCTATTAACATGTTCATTATAAAGCTCTCTTTATTTTATTGCATGAATTCAATATTACGTTTCATTCAACCGTTAGCGAAAGCAAAATGATTGTTTATTTTTAATTAATTATTTATTTTTCAGCCCCAATCCTTCAGCATTAAAAGTGCTTTTAAAGTTAATTGCTCCCAAGCACTCGGCCACCCTTTATGTTTGATCTTTAATGACGACAAACGCCGATAGCCCGAAAATCTATCTCACCGGGAGTCATAATTTATTTTGAAATGACACATACTCAAAGTCTATTTAATACGTCTATATTTGGACAATCTTTTTGGTGTTATGGTTGAAACGTCGGCTATTATACCAAGGTTTTCGGGTTCGATCTCCGGCAGTACAAACGATTGTGTGCATGAACATGTCTGTTTGTATTGGTCTTGGTGTTTACAATGTATAATATGTATGCATTTACAAAAAAATGCATGAGTACCAATTCTACAAGCTTCACGCTTAACTTGGGCTTGATGGCGCTGTGTGAATGTCAGGGGATATTAATACACGATGTATAGAAAAATTTGACAAAAAAGCATTGAGAAAAAAAAATTACATAATATCAGAATTAAGTGAAATTCGACAAATTTTTCAGTACTAATATAATAATAAATTGCATAACTTTATGAATACAGTTGCACAATGATAACAACGGTAGATAATATATTATGATAAATATAGCCAAAAAAGGTCCTCTGCTAAACTAATGCCTTTTGATTTCATCTTTGAACACCCATCGATTACCACATTATCTAGATTTACAGGTCATCGGTCAAGCAACATAGATGATAAATATCATCATCATCATCATCAGCTCATTAAACGTCCCCACCGAGGAGCACGAGCCTACCCGTATAGGCTGATTAGGCCTTAGTCATCCACGCGGTTCCAGTGCGGATTCGAATCTCTTCGTAGGTGTGCATGAAGGTTTCCTCACGATGTTTTCCTTCACACGTAAGAGCGTCGGTAACGTACATATATTTTCGAAAATTCGAAAACACATTGGTACGTGGCGGGATTTGAACCTCAGCCTCCCGGTAGGAAGGCGACAGTCCACACCATTGAGCCACCGACACTCTTAAAATAATATTCGATGATAAATATGCTTAGTGTAAAAAGAATAACGAGTTTCATTAGTGACAACAGTCATGTTAATAACTACAAAACTTTTATAAAATAATGCTCTACGTAGATAAACCATAAAAAACTTACACAAAATACTTACACAGTTAATACATAGCGCGTACTTAGAATCCCCCAAGATCAGGCGCATCTTCTGTGTTTCTTTACCCCTTTTTAATGTGTTACTACACTCATTATCTATCTATACTCTATTCACATATTTTTGTAATGTTCTATTATCTCTTACCGTTATGTGTACTCGTGTGGAAATAAATAAATACACATATAAAATAAAAAAAATATAATAGGACATGTTACAGTGAGAGAAGTCCCTAATGGTGGTGTTGAAATTGAATTTTTGTCCGATAACCGGGCTACGCAATTTGCCCGGATAATGACCACTTATTTAGGGTATACGGACTTTTGCCGATGATTTTTCAGGCCTATTCGATAGCAGTTCGCAAGGTCGGATATGACCCTTTCATTTCTGCCAAAGTGTTATTTGTTGGTTAATTGTCAATGCATGGCCGTTAAGTGATGAAACCCTAATGGTTTACAACAATGATATTATGTATATAAAAATGTAGATATGCCACCCGTACCTCAAAAACGCACCGGCTAAGAGAAAACAGTTGTAGGCTCTTTCTTTAGGTAAATGAAATGACATTGACATATTCCGAATGAGCGTACATTCGAAATATGTATGTGTGCTGTCACTGCATTCGGAACATTTTTTCGATTGTTTTGTGAGCATATCAGGAATCTATACTTTTAAAATCATTGGTTTACAAACATGCCATTGGCATTAAATTACAAAAGTGTCCCTTGCTATTGTTTTTTATGTCAAAAATGGAACGGTCATTGCGCTTACCTCATCATCATCAACAGCTCATTAAACGTCCCCACCGAGGGGCACGAGCCTGCCCATATAGGGTGATTAGGCCTTAGTCGTCCGCGGGCCCGGGCGGGTTGGACGACTTCACACACAACCTTCGAATCTCTTCGCAGGCGTGCATGAAGGTTTCCTCACGATGTTTTCCTCACCGTAAGAGTGTACGATAACGTACGTAACGTATTTTCGAAAATTCGAAAAACACATTGGTACGTGTCGGATTTGAACCTCAGCCGTCCCGGTAGGAAGGCGACAGTCCACACCATTGAGCCACCGACGCTCTACCCTGATGGTAAGTAGTATGCCTGACCACGACTGATGCAATGTTAAAGAATTATTCAACTGACCTGAACCCGTGAACGAGAAAACAGATGTAGGTACCTGGTAAATCTATGTTATACCAGGTAATTTACTAGCTACAGTGCCCTCATCGCGAAAACATAAAAGTGAAAAAACCTACTTCTCAAATCTCTCTCTCTATCTCTCACAACATGGGACAACAACACTCCAACAGAGTTAGCTTATTAATACCTAATCAGACTCTCCCACACTCAATGTCTATAATAGTTACCTAATTGGTTCCAAGGTATTAGTAATTATCATAAAAAATAAACCACAAGCAACCATTTAAAGCGTGGCCCTGACTAAAATCCAAAATAAGAAAACGTCCATTAGTCAAGCGTCAATTATCATTGTTAATTTTTAACGAGGCGGACTCGCCATCTCGGGCTCTAGGGATGAGGCATTTTTGAGTGAAATTAAAAAAGTTTCCCGCTATCGGCGCATCTTGGTGTCCAGTCATCGAAGGGCGAGGGATTATTTGGTTTCGCTCAGATGATGTGACGCGGAAAGATCAATGGGCTACGTACGGGAATAATTATCATGGCAGAGAAAAAAAATGCTGGACGGTATTATTTTTACCTTTCACAGTAATCGGGACGATCAAGTCACTCACTTGGTAGTGACACGCCTGACCATGACAAAGCTCTATTGAAGAAAAGCTGTTTCTACATAATTCGACTATTTCCTCACTAACACAGCCCTGCGCCCGACACTCGAGACGTCGGATGTTAAATCTCATATACCCGGTAATTTTACTAGCTCCAGTGCCCTCATCCCTAAACACAAAAGTGCATAACACTACTATTTCACGGGACTATATATGGCACTGCAGTGGTACCTACATAGACGACTCAGTATTGTAAATATTTAAGAATAATTACACCTCCATCTGCGGATCAATTAGAAAATTACCTTATGAGAAAAAAAAGTAAAAGCAAAATCATCATCAGCTCATCAAACGTCCCCACCGAGACGCACGAGCCCTACCGGTAAGGGTGATTTTTTTTTATTTTTTTTTAATTTATTGTTCTTTAATAACATGTAACATACAATATTTATCAAATCTAGTGTACATCCTAGATTGAAATTACAATAAATATGAATACGTTATAAAGGCTTAAGCGCACTTATTATAACTTATATAAAATATATATAAACATATATATATATATATTATGAGGACAGGTATTCGTCTATATTTTATACGTGTACATAAAACCATGATGTAAGTTAATGTTCACTTTGATTGAGTAAACATTTTTTGACAGTAGATGGTAGTTAGGGGTCATGCATAAGTCAGTAAACTTATAGTATGAGTAAAATTTATTATTGGGCACGGTTAAATATACGACAGGTAATGTTCTTAACCTGCTAAGTAGGCAATTCAATAAATAAATGTATACATAATAAGGCTTGGTATTATTAACAACATTTGGGAGTTAGGTTAAACAATAATAAAGCGCGGTAGGCGTATAAGCCGATAAGCAGAATAAAAATCGTCACAGCGCAGAGCTGTGCAGGCGCGCCGTTTGTACCTGCTGTGACGTCAGCCGGGATCGAATACATAGTGATGTGGAAGCTTCGTAACATATCGATATCGACCACCAGTGGTCGGCCGGGTCTTACCTATACTTAATATTAATTTGTTAAAATGGTTTTTATTAGTATTAACATAGAACTTTTTTGTTATGGTTACAATAAATTGAAATAAGGTCGGAAGATTAATGTTTTTATGAAGTTTTACCAAATTTGTTTTAAACGGAGTATTGTATGCTATTTTTAATGCACGGTTTTGGATAACTTGCAGTTTACTATGGTTAGATTGAGATGTATTACTCCATACTTGACAACCGTAGGTAATACACGGCCTGATAAGGGTTTTGTAAATAGCAATTTTGTATGGGGACTAAGATTTGATTTTCTGTTTAATAAGGGCTAAGTGCACGAAACGCATTCATAGATTTTACCCTTGTCTGTGTTATATGTTCATTCCAGAGCAATTTCCGGTCTAGGTGCAAGCCAAGGTATTTTACCGATTTCTTCCAAGGAATGATAAAATCAGAGATTTTAAGGCTGATCTTGGATCATTTTTCCCACGAGTGAACAAAATGGCCTCTGTCTTATTTGAGTTTAGTTTTAATCTCCACTTTTGAAAGTACTCAGATAATGTATCAAGGGCAAGTTGCAGTCTTTGCGTGAGAAGTTCGATATCATCTGATGACGAAAAACAGGCAGTATCATCAGCAAAACATGCTAAGCTGGTTCTTGCCTGTCTAGGGATATCGTTCAGGTAGATCAAGAAAAGATACGGCCCTAAAATTGATCCCTGAGGAACTCCTGCAGGAATCTTATGGAGAGATGATGATATTTCACCGAGATGGACAGAAAATGAACGGTCAGTAAGGTATGATTTCATCATTTTTACAAGTGAAAGAGGGAGCTCACTTTTTATAAGTTTATATAATAACCCGTTATGCCAGACCGTATCAAACGCTTTTTCGACATCCAGCAGGAACATGCCGGTATGACGGCCAAAGTTGAGGTTGTGCGAGACACTTTCGGTCACTCTGGCAAGTTGTTGAACTGTGGAGTGGGCATTCCTAAATCCAAATTGCTCATCAATTAATTTGTTAGACATATGCCGCTGTAATCGAGTATATAAAATTTTTTCAAATAATTTACCGAGGCAAGGCAAAAGACTAATAGGACGATAGTTTGTGGCCAAAGTATGGTTCTTACCAGGTTTCTTAATAGGAATCACCTTGGCGGCTTTCCATACGGAAGGGAAGTAAGCTAGACTTAAACAGGCTGTAAAGATTTTTGCTAGTAGGACTATACATTTCTGTGGAAGGTTTCTTATCAGACAATTTGAGACGTTATCTACACCTGGAGCTTTATGTAGTTTGAGCTTATTGATATGGTGCCATATTTCTTTAGGACGGACTATGCAAGGATCAGTGTGTTGGACATCGTCAAGAATGGAAATTATATTTTGTACTTCCATGTTTGTGTCTGTACTATCCCAGTTCGCTGTCAAGGTCATATTCTTATAGAAAGTTTGAGCTAGTTCTTCGCATTGCTCAGGAACTGTAGAAGCAAAAGTTCCATCTGAGCGTTTTAATGGGGGAACAGCGTTCGCCGAAGCAGAGCTTTTAAGAGTTTTAGCTAGTCGCCAGAGATCAGAATTTGGGCTATCAACTCTTTTGAGTTTGTTTTGCCAAATAAAATCATTGTGAATTTTGATACTAGCCTTTATATTAACATTAAGGTCGTTTAGATTTGATCTATATTTTGATCTATCATGAGGACTTAATTCCTTTAAAAGTAGTCTTCTCAGGCGGTTCCTAAAAGTGATGAGGCGCTTAATTTTTCGGGGTAGTTTATCTTGCTTTATAGAAGAGGTTATAAATGGTATGGCGATTTCTTTTGCAATTTGTATGTTATTTATGAGATACTGAATGGCGGTATCGACCTCGAGCTCAGTTTTGAAAATCTTAGAAGAAAGCATAACGTTTTTATTCAAGACGGAACGATAGCAACGCCAGTCAGCCTTGGCGTAGTTGAACCAACCACTTTGTACACTTTCACATTTCACTGCTATTTGGAAAGCAACAGGTAAGTGATTTGAAGACAGTGCTGGCACAGTTAGAACATTTTGAACATTACTTATATTTTTTGTTAAAATAAGATCAGGTAATGACGGTTTAAGGTTTTCACGGTAATGAACAAGGGTAGGAAGATTAGGAGCATATATGTTATAATCATGATTCAGACAATAATTAAAGAGTTGATTACCAAAATTATTTCTGGATCCTTGGAGCCAATAATCATGCTTAGCATTAAAGTCGCCCATAAGAAGAACTCGGCTGTCCATCTTCATTAGTAGATCAATGTCCTCCGTCATAAAAGGTAAGTTTGGGGATTGATAAATTGAAAAGAACGTATAGCTGCAGGAGCTGTTAGAAAGTTTTAAGCCTATTGCCTCCATATGACGTGTTGTGGGAGGGTATACCGGAGTGTGTTTTATATGTGATCGAATTAGGATTGCAACACCTTGGCCCCTACCTGCAAAGTGCTTGTCGGCACGGTAACAAGCGAAGCCCGGTAACTGAATATTGATGCGCGAAGTTAAACGGGTTTCGCACAAAGCCACCACATCAATTGACAAATCACTAACTAGGTCAAGTAACTCACTTTGTTTTCCACTAATACCATCGGCATTCCAATATAAAACCTTTATTTCGTTTACTGACTTACACATATTGTCCTAGATGCGTTATAATGAGGACAACTTTGTCCAACATGGTCTTACATTGTATAAATTCACCCCTTATAGCTCTAACAATCGATAATATCTTAAGCATTTCTTTTGTTGTATCATCATAGTTTTGTACATTTTCCTGATGTGCACATTCTTCTTGGGGTCGCGGTCGTTGCATCGAAACAACACTAGCCCAAGTTTTGAGGTGGCTTCTAGGTATGGGCGTCTCGTATTGATCTCCTGGAACATTTATTTGTTTGGTAGGAAGAATGCTACCACGAATCTTAATATTCTCCTTCATTCTGTTTACATATTTTTGCCGTTCAATACACTTAGTGTAGTTTGCTGGATGAGCTTCTTGACAGTTGCAGCAGTGAGCCGGTGAGCTTCGGTCTTTTTTTGGACAGTCCTTGCTCGGATGTGGATCAGTACATTTAACACACCTTGCGGGCAAATTGCAATTTCGTGAAGAATGTCCAAAGTTTTGACATCTGAAACATTGAGTTCCTGCCAAATTTTTGGACTTATACCGTTGTATATGAACCACGCAGTTACCAATGTACTTTATTTGTTTAAACTTGGCTATTTCAGATTTCGCGGGTAGATGTACAAGAAGAGGTATAGGGTGATTAAGCCTTAGTCGTCCACGCGGGCCAGTTCGGGTTGGACGACAGCAAAATATTCGGAACAAAAAGTGAAAAGGTTTTTTTCAGTCCTAAACATAGCATAAGGCGAGGCGTTATCAAACGCGAACATATTAGAAACATGTTTACCGAGCTCACCTTTTTCCATTTAAAACGCTCCACAATATCCAAATGGAATACCTCCCAAACAATATTACGCGTTTCCATCTTACGTAAGAATTGAGCCTACCTTCCAGCCTCCTCGGCTATCAGCATCTCGATAATTTCCCCCAGGCCCGCATCGGAATTGACTTATGAAACCGTTACACGATGGTGGAATTTTAACAATTCATCATTTTTAATTCACGGGCCCAAAGCGACTATGTGTTTAGAGTTCCGTTGTTGGACGGAAAAGCCGATAGATGAAATAAACGAAAGGCTGCTGAAGTAATATTGCTTTTTTATGTTACCAAGTATACATGACGAATGAAGAAAAAGCGGCGGTGGCTAAAAAGAGCGTCGGTAGATCTTAGGTGTGGACTGGTGCCTTTCAATCTGGAGGTTGCAGGTTCAAATTTCGCCACGTACCGACTATTCGTTTTTTAAAATTATATTTCAATACATAATTTAGTCATTTTACAATTCTGAGTGATTCCTTTTAGAAATAAATATAATGAAGTAGTTGTACCTCTGAGCCGCCTACGATTTTTGAGAGTTTCCTCGAATTCTCTGTCTCCTTTGTCAAACTCTGACTTGCTTATCATGGGACCACCTGTGAAGTATTCCTCTTTCAACAAAAAAAGAATGGACAAAAACGGTTCATGTACAACGAAGATATCTGCGAACAAAGATAAAAGGCTAGATAGTTTTTTTTAGTCGGCTTAATATAACAGTTGCATAGTTATAATTCCGTTTAGTGTTTAAGTCTCACCTCACCTCATCTTCATTAAGCTCTTGCCCGTTCAACAAAATACATCGTTTAGTGGGTTGATGGCCAAACTTCCATCTATAGAAAGAATTCTACCAATAGGAGGATTTTTTATTTACATTATACATCGTCTTTTAAACGTAAATTAATCGGAAGCTGTAGTAGGTACGGGTTATCATCACCGATAAACACGCTTAATACTTTGTTGTAAATACATGTTTATTATTCATAGTAACAAGCAGACAAATACAAACAGACATGTTCGCGCAAGTCAATATTAGTTAAACAAAGTTCATCAACTACGAGTATGTATTTGCACCACATGGCCGTCAAAATTTAATAAATATTTTCTAACATGGTTTCTCAATTTTTTTTATATTTTAAACCAATTTCATTACACAATGTGGTTTTTCTTTCAAGAAATAAAAACCACAACCGACAAAGTCGACTCGACCTTAGTGGCTCATTTTTATCAAGTTTCTCACCCTCACTTTTCGATAACTGGTTCCCTGCCGATTTCCATCATAATGAAATAGCGCTGTGACTATTAATGGCAAGAAATACAGAATTTGCTTTCAATTCACGGCTAAAGTTGACGATGTTAATAATGTACCGAGTATAAAATTAAAAGGTGTTCGGCTATTTACGGTCTCAAGTAAAATAGGTCCTACCAAACTTTTATTAAGTTAAAAATAGTAATAATAAGAACGTCAGTGGCTCATTGGCTGTGACGGTGAAGGAAAACAACGTGAGAAATGCTGCACACGCCTATGAAGAGATTCAAAGATTTCATAGGTAGTGCGTGAAGTCGGCCAATCCGCACTAGACCCGCGGACTACTAAGGCCCTATACTTAAGGTATAACTGAGGGGCACAAGCTTACCCTTACGGGTAGGCTTGCGCCCCTCAGTGGGAACTTTTAATGAGCTGATGATGATAGTAATATCATCATCGTCAAATCTGTATTTGAGACTAAAAACTTATTTCTTTGATATTAAAATACGTAACTAATTTTATCAGTATATGTTAATGTAACTACTTTTTGTATGGTAACATAATGTTTTGAAAATAAATAAATATTTCATTTGATTCCCATACTCCTTGCTCGTTTTGGCTATTTATTTATTCTGTGATTCTGTATTCTAGGGTAAATTGATATAGAGCTTTAGGATACCATACCACATTAATGTCATCCCTGTTCAATACTTCTATGTGCTTAAGTATTATTTTAAATTTACTATCTAACCGAGAAAACAAATACTTTTAGACAAACTACATTAAAGTGTACAGTGGACTTAATCTGTAAATTATCTTTAACAAGTTTTGAAGTTACTTTTTTCAAACTTAACTAGGACTCTAAGGGATCCTCAAAAATAACTGTACTGCGAAAAATAGTTTTTATCCACTAAAGCGATTACAATTTATGGGTCATGACGTCATTAGAGTTTTCGTTGCGTCATTATATAAACATAAGATAATAACTTCGAGTTCTTCAGTAGTTCAGTTCTTCAGTAGTTCAGTTCTTCAGTAGTTCATGATCAGTAGTAGAGTACTTAATAATAAATATGTAAAAAATCCTTTTTTAAAATGGACCAATAAATAAGTTCATGGACAAAAAATTGTTTGTGCTGTGGAATCGAACCCGTTCCGGGTTCCGGCTACTACACCAAGGGTTCGATCCCTGGGTGCATGAACATGTCTGTTTGTATTGGTCTGGATGTCTTCTATGTATAATATGTATGTATTTACAAAAAAATATTTATATAAGTATGTTTATCAGTTGTTTAGTACCCGTAATACAAGCTTCACGCCTAACTTACACTTTCCTCAGGTGTCTCTCTTGCTCCCTATAAAAAAACATGGCGTTGTGTGAATGAGTGGATATTATTTATTATTTATTATCAGACACTTAAGACCAGCAATAGGCACAAACTGCGTGTGTCCAATCAATTTGGTCATGTTTAAATTTTTTTCTTTCTATTGTATACATTTCGTTTTTGTTTGCAAAAAAATTTTTTTATTTTTTTATTTATTCTAATACAGAAGCACAAAAAAAATATAAGAAAGATGACCACAGCAGCACTATAGAGGAAGACAGAACATCAGACCACAAACATATTATTGATCATACGAACTGCACAAGTTCATTAGAGCGTATGCAAGTCTACAGTCCAAGTGCACCCGGGAAGGAAACTTGTGAATATTTGTGAATATTGCGGCGCCACTCAAAAATGCAATAAACGCACCTAGGGCCCCCGCCGAGCATTCTTGAGGGGAACTGCATATTCACGGACGTTCGCAGACTCTTTCGCTTGCATTTTTATATTAAATAATATGGAGGTATGTCGTTTGTCCGTCTTTCACGGCAAAACGGAGCAATGAATTTTTGTGTTTTAGTCACATGCTAGACTCGATACTGACTGAAATAGGTAGATACCACCGCAGTGCCAGATATCGTCCCATGAAACAGGAGTGTTATGCACTCCCTTCTGTGTTTCGGGATGATTGCGATGTAGCTAGTGAAATTACCGGGTATAAGAGATCTAAAACATATGTTACCTTGGGTGAAGGACGTAGTGCAGCATTGATGGAAGATAATAATTGTCTATCGGTTGTTGGTCTCTTTTAATGCCGCTCTGTCATGGTTAGGCGTATCACTAACCATTAGGTGAGCGTTCTAACCATCCTGTATATATAATATATATATGTAAAAAAATAGTAGAATAAGCCCATCTTATCTAAAATTAAGTCTTATGAGCAATAAGGCCGTCATTTGTACTTTTTATGTTTAATGTATTGTCAATGTACTGTGAATTGTTATTTGCCGTAGAATTGTACAATAAAAAACTATCAATCTATTTGTCTATCTAAGGGGGAAATGACAAAGGCTACTTTTTCTCTCTTTCTAACCCTCCACTCCCTTAATGGGGTGGAAGTTGGAGATATGGAGCAAATAGTATAACTTTTCAGTAATTTCAGTAAAATCTTCCTTTACCCCTAAATTAGGGGTTGAACTTTGAAATGTTTATCTTACATAAATATAAAATATAAGTTACTTGAAATACTAATCCCACGCAGACAGAGTCGCGAGCAATAGCTAGTTCACTAAATTTTACACGAACGTACTTCTGGTGACATTTTATGAGACAGTTTTGAACACGAGTTTTGTAACGAACTACTGCTTTGAATGGAAAGACATTGCATAAGTTTTAATTTAGTTGACTTTATTGACGACAAGTTAAGCTCAGAGGTAGATAAAGGTAATACTGAATAAAAATATCACGGATGTCCCAAATATAATTCCAATACTTGACGTAACTGACAATGGCGCAAAGTTTTCATAAAAATGATAAGATATAGGCTTATTACATTTGAATAACAACCAAGACTCATCAGCAGATGTATTTTAATATCAAAGCCTTTAAAAAACCTCACTTTTCAACAAATTACAGTCCATCAGTAGCTGGTCAAAGGTCTCCCAAATTCGCGGATATTCCGGTCCTCCGCTTTACTCAGCCATCCTCACCAGTGACCTTTTGCAACTCTTCGATCCACAAGCTGGCGATTGTCCTTCCGATAATATCATCATCATCATCAGCTCATTAAACGTCCCCACCGAGGGCCACGAGCCTACCGTATAGGGTGATTAGGCCTTAGTCATCCACGCGGGCCCAGTGCGGATCCGATAATATAAAAAAACATAATTAAAGCAAAGCGGATTTAATGATAGCGTCTAATAATGCTGGTAGTGTTTTCGAAACTGCTAAAATTCTAATTTGTGTTTCCGACACGCTAAACAGAATAAGAAGCACCCACCTTGGTACCGGAGTTTAAACCCAAGACTCTAGCGTTATACATCGACCACCGACCCAGACGATTCCAACATAAGAAACAAGATTCAAGAGGTCAACAATGGAAAAACGATAAAGAACAATCTGAAAACGAAGGTCAACAAAGAAACGTTACTGACGCCCCTTAGATGACAAATTGCTCATGAAATTCATAATGCCTACATAAAGTCATTTGGACTCGCTCTTCGCTACAAAGATAATTAAATGCAAATCAAACACACGCCATTACCGCTTTAAACTTTATATATTATTTCCTCGTTCACTGCTTTATTAAATACAACAATGCAACTTTGCTTTTCTCGAATTGTTATTTTACTTTGGAGAAGAAGAGATGGTCCTTCGGAGTCTTAAATTGTCTCATAAGGAGCGTTTGTAAAGTCATCCAATTTACAATTACTTACAATTTACTTTGACGACCCATTTGGTGTTGCGGTTGAGAGGTCGGCTGCAACACCAAGGGTTCCGGGTTCTTAAAAGAAGAAAGCTTAAAAAGAGTAAAGAAAGAAGACCACAGCAGCACTATAGAGGAAGACAGAACATCAGACCACAAACATATTATTGATCATACGAACTGCACAAGTTCATTAGAGCGTATACAAGTCTACAGTCCAAGTGCACCCGGGTAAGGAAACTGTGAATTTTTGTGAATAATGCGGCGCCACTCAAAAATGCAATAAACGCACCTAGGGCCCCCGCCGAGCATTCTTGAGGGGAACTGCATATTCACGGACGTTCGCAGACTCTTTCGCTTGCATTTTTATATTAAATAATATGGAGGTATGTCGGTTTGTCCGTCTTTCACGGCAAAACGGAGCAATGATTTTTTGTGTTTTAGTCACATGCTAGACTCGATACTGACTGAAATAAGTAGATACCACCGCAGTGCCAGATATCGTCCCATGAAACAGGAGTGTTATGCACTCCCTTCGTGTTTCGGGATGATGCATGTAGCTAGTGAAATTACCGGTATAAGAGATCATGTTTACCTCGGGTGACGGACGTAGTGCGGCATTGATGGAAGATAATAATTTTCATCGGTTGTTGGTCTCTTTAATGCCGCTCTTATGGTTAGGCGTATCACTAACCATTATGTGAGCGCTAACCATCCTGTATATATATAATATATAAAAAAAATAGTAGAATAAGCCCATCTTATCTACAATTAAGTCTTATGAGCAATAAGGCCGTCATTTGTTTACTTTTATGTTAATGTATTGTCAATGTACTGTGAATTGTTATTTGCCGTGGAATTGTACAATAAAAATACTATCAATCTGTTTGTCTATCTAAGGGCGGGAGAATGACAAAGGCTACTTTTTCTCTCTTTCTAACCCTCCACTTCCCTTAAATGGGGGGTGGAAGTTGATATGGAGCATTCCGGGTCGAGAGCTGAAAACTGGTAAATACATAGTATAACTTTTCAGTAATTTCAGTAAAATCTTTCTTTACCCCTAAATTAGGGGTTGAACTTTGAAATGTAAATATGTAAATATCTTACATAAATATAAAATATAAGTTACTTGAAATACTAATCCCACGCAGACAGAGTCGCGGGCACTAGCTAGTTCACAAAATTTACACGAACGTACTTCTGGTGACATTTTATGAGACAGTTTTGAACACGAGTTGTTTGGTAACGAACTACTGCTTTGAATGGAAAGACATTGCATTAGTTTTAATTTAGTTGACTTTATTGACGACAAGTTAAGCTCAGAGGTAGATAAAGGTAATACTGAATAAAAAATATCACGGATGTCCCAAATATAATCTCCAATACTTGACGTAACTGACAATGCGCAAAGTTATCATAAAATGATCCGATATAGGCTTATTACATTTGAATAACACCAAGACTCATCAGCAGATGTATTTAATATCAAAGCCTTTAAAAAACCTCACTTTCAATAAATTACAGTCCATCAGTAGCTGGTCAAAGGTCTCCCCAATTCTGCGCCGGATATTCCGGTCCTCCGCTTTACTCAGCCATTCCTCACAGTGACCTTTTGCAACTCTTCGATCCATCAGCTGGCGATTTCCTCCGATAATATCATCATCATCATCAGCTCATTAAACGTCCCACCGAGGGCCACGAGCCTACCCGTATAGGGTGATTAGGCCTTAGTCATCCACGCGGGCCCAGTGCGGATCCGATAATATAAAAAACATAATTAAAGCAAATCGGATTTAAATAGCGTCTAATAATGCTGGTAGTTTTCGAAACTGCTAAAATTCTAATTTGTGTTTTCTGACACGCTAAACAGAATAAGAAAGCACCCACCTTGTACCGGAGTTAAACCCAAGACCTCTAGCGTATAACATCGACCACCGACCCCAGACGATTCCAAACATAAAAAACAGATTGAACAACGAAGGTCAACAAATGGAATTACTTTACGCAGAACTCTAATATAAAAACATTATTTAAATGAAACGTTACTGACGCCCCTTAGATGACAAATTGCTCATGAAATTCATAATGCCTACATAAAGTCATTTGGACTCGCTCTTCGCTAAAAGATAATTAAATGCAAATCAAACACACGCCATTACCGCTTTAAACTTTATAATAGTTATTTCCTCGTTCACTGCTTTATTAAATACAACAATGCAACTTGCTTTTCTCGAATGTTATTTTACTTTGGAGAAGAAGAGATGTCCTTCGGAGTCTTAAATTGTCTCATAAGGAGCGGTTTGTAAAGTCATCCATTTACATACTTACAATT
>PQWD01006092.1:0-20117 GCA_019425675.1 Leucinodes orbonalis
GAGACAATAAATTCCTAAATTTTTAAGTGCCGAAACACAAGAATTAACAGCCATGCTAGTTCTAAAGGTAATTCGGTAGTACACGTTTGTAATAATTAAAATGCATTCCAAAAAAAACCTTATATCCAGTTTTGCCCATTTTAAGACCTTCTTTACATGTATAAAATGCGGCTATCAGTGCAAAAAATAATAACATACCAATAAATCCAAAGGCTTCGACATCATTAATTGTAATTTCGTCGTTTGACATCATTTTTTTTATAAGTTCGCCTTGAATCGTGTCAAATCCTGTTTTTAAAACAAAACATTCTATCGCGGTATTGTCTAATTTTACAATTTCAGTACCCGCAAAAAGCACATGTTTTTTGTCTTTTTCCATGTCAAAAATACGTTCTCCATCAACTTCAGAGCAATCTTTTTTACAAGTGGAATTGATTCTCCAGTCAAAATAGCTTCATTTACAGCACATGTTCCTTTTAAAAGTAACAAATCACATGGAATTCTAATGCAATCAGTAAGACGGAGAATATCGCCAGGCAAAATATCTAAAGAATCAATTTTTAGAAAATCTTTTTCTGTTTTTTTTCTACTTTTAGTATTTCATGATTCATAGTCTTAAATTGTTTTAAATTTATTATTCTTTGAAAGACAAGTCCTGCTTCTACAAAATAAGCATCACTATTGTAAATAAAGACTGATAAATGTATTCGTCAAGACACCAAAGTATACCACAAAAATTTGAAAAACAAAAAATGGGCGTAGTAGCATGTTGACAGAATAAGTCTATAAAAGTTGGCGGATCAATTTTAAAAAAGTTTTTTGGATGTTGTTTTACATGATGTTCAGGTATAAAAGCTTGATTTTTAAATTCCGAATTATAAAGTTTATATTTATATGTGTGTTTTTGTATTAGTTGTAAAAATTTTTTATCTTCTATTAAAATTTTGACTTATATATAAAAAGTATTACCATTAATTTGACAAAGTTTACCTTTGTAGAAAACATGAGTTGGCTCTTTGACAAGTTCATTGTAAATAGAATTTTAAATTTATCTGACCAGCAAGTTAAAAGTGTTAAGAAAATTGAAAAAAAATAGTAAACAAAGGAACAATTTGGTATGATTTTGTAAGACCAATTAAAACAGGTAAAAGTAAATTGGTAACATATAAATTCTTTTATAAAGAGGTTTTTTGTTTATAAAGCAAATGTTTCATGGGGGTTAAAAAATTTACAATTTTGAAATTTGGTCATCTACTGGCAAAGTTTTACAATATTTTTATATTTTAGGTTTTTTAGCCCTAAAATGAGCGATATTTCTCAACACTACGGTGGATCTCTTCTTGCTATGGTAGGGAAATTTTCTGTTTCAATAGTCTCAGATAAAAGATTAGGATCTGGACCCATTTCTGTTAGTAAAAGTTTTACTAAAGTTTACACTTTGAACAATAGACTTTTTTCGGGTTTACAGGTCTCGTCTCTGATGCTGAATGTTGTTTAAGAAAATAGAGAAAAATTACAATCTTTTTGTTCAAGATAATAAAAGAGAAATGGAACCTTCTGAGTTAAGTCATATGATTCTTTCATGTTATATCAAAAAAGACTACAACCCTATTATGTTAGTGCTATAGTTGTGGTATTAATCAAGACAATACGCCTTATGCTTCCAGTATGGATTGTATAGGAGCAATGAAAGAGACAAAAGAATTTGCGACTGCGGGTACAGCAAGTAAAAATCTCATGGGGTTATCAGAAGCTTTATTTTATCCCGATATGGAAGATGATGATCTTTTTACGACATCAGTGCAAACATTTCTAAATTCTTCGGACAGAGACACTTTTGGAGGAATGGGATTTGAATGTTTTTTGATTAATAAAGAAGGATTTAAAAAGAGAGAGTTTCTAGGTAGATGTGATTAATAAAACTGTTTTTTAACATTACATGTTCATTTAATTGCATTTTTATAAAGTGATTCTTTATATTAATTTTTAGTGTATTTTATATTAATCTTAAATATTTTATATCAATTGTATTTTTAAACTAATGTCATATTCTCTAAGATTTCAATCATTGACTTACTAGCTTTATTTTATATTAATCTTAGATATTTATTATATTACCATATAAAATGTTGTATTTAACAAATATCGTTAAAAAAAGTATTTAAACTATCTGACTATCATTCGAGTAAAAAATAAACTTACTTTTTCGAATAGTGCTATTAATTTTACACAATTTATAAGTTACATTTTAAGTTGTAAAGTTAGTTCCCTTAATTTAAAAGGTAAACTTAAATCAATTTTCTACCATTTTAAAATACACTGATTAAATATCAATGTTTAAAAAGGTGTTTTAATATTGTTAAAATACACTGACTAATTTTTTTTTCTTTGCAAGTAAGAAGGGTAGAACCTTTACATAGGGAAAAGTGAACTTGGGACTGTGATTCTCATTCAACTGATCTATAATTTGATATTAATATTAAAAAAGTATTTTAAATCTATTTCAATATCAATTACAATATTATTCTATACTTTTAAAATACCTACTTCAATATCAATTACAATATTATTCTATACTTTTTAAAATACCTACTTCAATGTCAATTACAATATTATTCTATACTTTTTAAAATACCTACTTCAATATCAATTACAATATTATTCTATACTTTTTAAAATACCTACTTCAATATCAATTACAATATTATTCTATACTTTTTAAAATATATCTAAATAAATCTAATTATTTCCAAATCCTATTAGTTAAAATAGAACTTCTTTAATATTAAAATAAGATCTTCTCTGTATTTTAACCCTATGAATTTAAAAGAAGAGATTGTCAATATTTTGAATAATAAACCTGTACAGAATTATATTTTATTTGTACAAATTCCTCATAATAACTTTAATGAATTGGATTCGTCTGATCTCCTAAATCTTTGTATTCCTTTTGTTAATGCTAAATTTTTAGAATTAAAAAATAAAAAAGAAGAAAGCTTAGAAGAATTTGAAAATTTCATTTTTTATATAACTGATTTAATTTGTGACAAAGAAACTTCTGCTACTTTTAGAAAATTATCAGAAATTTACGAAAATGTAAAAGAAAAATTGGAGATTTCAAGAAATGATAAAATTTTTATGTATCGAATTAAAAAGTCTTTTAAATACGATTTTATTGATTGGGAAGATAAAAAATGGATTTTATCTCTTCTTTTTTATTTTTATGTGTTGAGTGTCGAAACAATTAACTTTTTAAAATTGGAGTTCTCGTTTTTACAAATTAAAAAGGAAAAGGAATCTATTACTATAAAGAAAATTGATAGGAAAGATTTACTGACCAATAGAATAAAACCAAAATATACTTTAGAAGAATTTGGTGACATGTTATTAAAAAAAATAAATGAAAAAGGTCCACCTCAGACTCAACAAAAAATTGAGTTATCATTAGAAGAAATTAGAAAATTGGATGAATTTAAAGATGAAAAACACAATACAAGAGGACATACTGAAAACATTGGATGAATTTAAAGATGAAAAACACAATACAAGAGGACATACTGAAAACATTGGATGAATTTAAAGATGAAAAACACAATACAAGAGGACATACTGAAAACATTGGATGAATTTAAAGATGAAAAACACAATACAAGAGGACATACTGAAAACATTGCATAAAAAAGATATTGCATAAAAAAATGTTGCATAAAAAAAATGTTGCATAAAACTTTATTTATTCAGAATCGGAATCACTTGAATCGTCGCTTTCTTCGCTGTCTGTTTCGTCATCAGAATCTGTATCACAAGAAGTTTCAGAAGTAACATCAGAATCATTTTCTGAAGAATTGTCATTTGAATCACTGGAGACATTATCATCTGTTTTGTTGTCTTCATTATTAAATTCTTTGTCATCAACTTTTTCATCTTTGCTAATTTTTTCACCTGGCATTCTAATGGGGTAAAAAAAATATCTTTTTTTAAAGAACGAATGTAGTAATTTCAAATAAATTATTTATGAGATAAAACAAGTAATTCAAATAACTTATAAATGAATCATGATATTACAAAATTAGTAACTGTATTAGTAAGAACAAATTATATTTAAAAAATATATAGCTCTATATTTACAAATATATATTACAAATAATTACTTTATAATATTACATAACAAGTAGATTTACAAATATATTACTTTATAATATTACGAAACAAGTAGATTTACAAATAATTACTTTATAATATTACAAAACAAGTAGATTTACAAATATGTAAATTTTTATAAAACAAAATTTGGCAAGTCTTTTACTTCAAAAAATAATTTGTTCTTTCTATAATCACAATAAACTAACAATTCTATACTTCTTTCTGGTTCACATCTTTTTAACATTGATTTCGCTACTTCATTTTTACAAAGTAACAAACATTCACTACTTTCGTCTTTTGCCAAATATTTAACAACAAAAAATTCGTCAAAAAGTGTACCACATTTGCATTTTAAATTCCCATTTTCTTTAACAATCCCACAGGTAGAACAAATTTTAATAATCTGACCTTTAAAAGGATGATGTCTTATTAATTTAACTTGTATTTTATAATATCCAGGATCTTTAATGTTTTTAATTAAAAATACTTTGTTAGACGTGTAAACTTGATCGGAAAATTTTATTATTCTGTCTTTTGGCAAATTTGATCGAGATTTAATTTCATTTATAACTTTTTCATCAGTGACTTCAGAAATCTTTGATAATGGGTTATCAGAAAGATCAGAGCAAATTTTTGTAATTTCTACCTTGATTTTGAGATTTTCGACGCAATAAAAAGTGTTTTCTTCTAAATTTAAGGCATCTTTTGCCATTTTATCCCACGCTCTGACGTATAAAATCATATTATTTTCGTAAAAAGCTTTATTTTGGGATTTTTTTATATTTTTATTAATCGTGTAATCAATAAACCCTAGTATTGTCAAATTATCACTCTCTTTCTGTTTGTAAATCAACATTCCTATAAATTTTATATATTCTGAGTAAACTAACTCAAAAATTTTTTTTATTGGAAAATTAATATTTTCTACTAAAGACTCGTTTTGCAATATATTTACATTACTATCCATAGAATTTGTCTTTATAATTGATCCTTCTTTATCTAAAATGTAAAAACTCTTTGTAAAATATCGAATTTTGTGTATTTTTACAATATCTCCAATAGAAAACCCATACACGTTTTTTTTACGATTAAAAATTTTAACAAATAAAAAATCCTCTTTAGGATCGTCAGAAACCTTTAAAGTCATAACAAAATCTTCTCCTTTTGACTTTTTCCAAGGATAAATATCAAGTATTTTACAAATTATATTATAAAAATGTTCATTTGAAAGATATTTTATTTTTGTATATTTAACGTTTTCCCCGTCAGAAGACTCTTTGACCATTAAAGAGTTAAAAAACTAATCATTTTATTTTTGTATATTTAACGTTTTCCCCGTCAGAAGACTCTTTGACCATTAAAGGGTTAAAAAACTAATCATTTTATTTTTGTATATTTAACGTTTTCCCCGTCAGAAGACTCTTTGACCATTAAAGAGTTAAAAAACTAATCATTTTATTTTTGTACTAGCATAGCTACCCGTTCTAAGAACGGGGTTATTTTAGTAATCATATATGCACTTGTAATAATTGTTTTGCAATTTTAAAATTGGTTTTTTATGTTTAACATCACAACATGTTTGTTTTTAATACTTTTGATATTTCTATATTTTTTTCCACTTAGGGGTGAAAAATTAAATAAAAGAGATTGTCAAAATTATTTTATTTAATTTTTTAACCCCTATAGAAAAACAAAAAACATCAAAAAATGCTTATTTTTACAATTTTTAAATTCTCATTTTTTACATTATGGGTGTAAAAACTAATTTTAATAAATTTTGAAATAATAACGTTCTTATAACAACGTAACTTTAAGTTCATACACACACTTATATAATTTTTTGAATTTTAAAATCAATTTTAGACGTTACACAGTATAATATGTTTCTTTTTGTAATTTTTTTTCTTTACATTAAGGGGTAAAAAATTAAATACAGATTTTTCTTATCTTTTTATAATATAGAGACTAGCATAGCTACCCGTTCTAAGAACGGGGTTATTTTAATAATAATATATGCACTTGTAATATTTATTTTTTTATTTTAAAATTGGTCTTTTATGTTTTACATCACAACATGTTTGTTTTTAACACTTTTGAAATTTCTATATTTTTTCTCTTAGGGGTGAAAAATTAAATAAAAGAGATTGTCAAAATTATTTTATTTAATTTTTTAACCCCTAGAGAAAAACAAAACATCAAAAAATGCTTATTTTTACAATTTTTAAATTCTCATTTTTTACATTATGGGTGTAAAAACTAATTTTAATAAATTTTTAAAATAATAACGTTCTTATAACAACGTAACTTTAAGTTCATACACACACTTATAATAATTATTTTTGAATTTTAAAATCAATTTTAGACGTTACACAGTATAATATGTTTCTTTTTGTAATTTTTTTTCTTTACATTAAGGGGTAAAAATTAAATACAGATTTTTTTATCTTTTATAATATAGAGATATTTAACGTTTTCCCGTCAGAAGACTCTTTGACCATTAAAGGGTATATTTATTTTATAAAGCAAACTACACTGGAATATTAAATTTATATAAATCTATCAAATAACTGTATAATTAAAAAAACAATATCAGCATGTATATTATTTTGTATAGAGAAATCTACTACATTAGGACCTCCTTCTTTACACATCCAATAATTAATACCGAAAAGTAGTCTAGCACCTTCTTCTTTATTTTTTCATTCCAATCAACATTTCCTAAAATTAAATGACTAAAATTAGCGAGTAAAATTTTCAAATCTTTATTTTTTAACTTTTTTTCTGTATTTTTCAAATATCAAAGTTATTTTTCACTATGTCAAATAAATCTTGTTTAACGACAGGATTCCATTTTCTTTCACTTGAAATATTTCCCGCTTTACAATAGCCAGATTCAGCAATACAATTATCAATAATGTTTCTTTCCATATTGTTAAGAGGCATTTCATTTACCATAAAAAAATTGAGGGAGTAAAAAAGAAATTATCTTTTTAATTAATTTATTAAAATTTCATTGACATTTTACAATTACCATTTTTTATGAAGTTATTTTTCTAATTTGTTTAGTTTCATTGGTTTTTTAATGTTATATTCTTTTTGACGTGTTAATTTAATTGGCAGCTTTAAAAGGAGAATGAATAATATAAGACAATGTAAGATTTAAATTTAATAAATTATTATTGTTTATTAATCTGTAAAATATAATATTGTCATAGTTTTATAAAGTAATTATAATAGTTTTATAAAATATAATAGTTTTATGAAATATAATAGTTTAATGAATTATAATAGTTTTATGAATTATAATAGTTTTATAAAATATAATAGTTTTATAAAATATAATAGTTTTATGAAATATAATAGTTTTATGAAATAAATTATATTGACATAACACAAAAGTAATCATTACAATATAATTCTAAAAACTAAATTTTAATATAATCTATTTTTTAATTCTTTAATTTTAATTTGTAAAACTGCATAAATGAGAAAGATAATGTTGGTTAAAGAAAATACACTTTATGTTCAATGAAACTTAAAAGTGACAAGTTTAAACAAAACTTAATTGTTTCTACATTTAAAATATCAAATAAATGTCAATAGAATTGTATGGTAAATTTTGTAATCATCAATTTCTTAATTTAGAAGTAATTGTCTTGTACAGAACAAGCTATTTTACATTGAACTATTGCAGTAAATGATTTGTAATATTTAACTTTATATTTTATTTCATCTAATTATTCAAATAAGAAATATTCTAGTCTAAGAAAAATATAAATATATTTAATTTAACAAACTTAATAATTTATCATCTTTTAATTATGCGCATAAAAAATAGGACACTAAAGAAATTGAACTTTAGTTTTACAAGAA
Source organism: Leucinodes orbonalis (assembly GCA_019425675.1). Lineage (NCBI taxonomy): Eukaryota > Metazoa > Arthropoda > Insecta > Lepidoptera > Crambidae > Leucinodes > Leucinodes orbonalis. The sequence goes on from PQWD01006092.1 coordinate 8,017, forward strand.
CTAAAAATAAATCTACTAACAAGATTACATTAAGCGGAAAATTAATTATTTAACAAATAACATTGTATTTCTTTAAGCGTAGCCTTAACTAAGTACTAGTCCATATTTACTCAAATATGATAAGCAAATTAAAATAAATATTTAACAAATTTTAATCAATGCAATATTTTTTTAAGTATTATCAGAATTTCTTAATTAAAAACTACCATTGTATTTTACATGAAAATATTTAATAGGTTTAAAATTAAATTATCTTTTAAATGTATTACAGAGATTATAAATAAAATAACTAGTAAATTTAAAAATTTATAATTTTCTTCTAATTGTCATATCGTTTATGCACAGGACTTGAATCTGCAAAAGATAAATTAGCAAAAAATGAAGTATTATTTTTATTTAAAAAAGGTTTTGAATTCATTTTTTGTGATAACAAATTTGTGTTATTTTTCACCACTTTATCAAATTCCTTACCTTTTTCTATATCATTTACTTTTTCAAATTCCTTACCTTTTCTATATCATTCACTCTTTGTTTTTTACTATTTACATTTTGTTTCTTTTCTTCTTTAACTTTTTTGTTTTTTTCTTTGGTACTTCAGAATATAAAATTTCATTTTCTAAAACATCTAAATTTTCCTTAAAGTTTTCATTTTTCGTTGATATTTTTGATTTAAAGTTTCTCTTTAATTTTCAAACTTTCTTTTAATATTTTGATTGTATTATCTTTTAATAGATCTTCTTTATTAATCTCCTTTGTTGTTAACATTTACAAAATCCTTAAAATGTTTAATTTCTTCATTTATTTCTTTGTTTTTATTTATTAACTCTTTTTCATTTCATCTAATTTAGAATTTAATTTCTCAAATATATTTATAATATTAGAAGTTTCATTAACATCTTTTTGATATTTTATATTTGTATTTCAAGGGAATCTATTAACTTTTTCATATACTCATTTTCTTTTATTAATTTATTATATTGATTTCTTAATTCTAAATCTAAACTTTCCTTATTTTCATTATTTTTTAAATCTAACAATTCCTTATTTTCCTTATTTTTTAAATCTAACAATTCCTTATTTTCATTATTTTTTAAATCTAAACTTTCCTTATTTTCTTTATTTTTTAAATCTAACAATTCCTTATTTAGTTTTTTTATTTCTTCTTTATGATTTTCTTTATTTTTTAAATCTAACAATTCCTTATTTAGTTTTTTTATTCTTCTTTATGTTTTTCATTTTCATGCAGTGATTTATTATTTTTTTCTTTTTGCATAAACTCAATTTGTTTATTTAAAGAATTAACTTTTTCAACTAAAAGATTATTTTCTTCATTTAGTAATTTATTCTGATTTTCTAAATCTTCATAAGTTTTGTTTTCTTTGTTTTTAAATTCTTCAATTGTTTTATTTAGTTGTTCAATTTCTTTATATTGATTATTAAATTTTTCTTTTAATAAATTTATTATAAATTGACTTCTTTTTAGTTTTAAAGAGGCCAATTTGTTTTCTAATTTTCTTGTACAATTGATAACTTCCATGTTCTCGTTCATGGGGCATAAAAAATTAAAAAATAAATCAAGTAATTATGCACAATATTTACAGAATTATAATAAAACATAAGGTTTACAAAATAATGATAATAATAATGTAAGGTCTACAAAATATTTATAACAATAATGTAAGGTCTATAAAATAATTATAATAATAATGTAAGGTCTACAAAAAATTATGCATTTGATTTTCTTAAGTGCATAAATAACAGATTTATAATTAAGGTCTATAAAATATTTATGTACAGCATTTAAATACAAGTTATTATTAACAATTTAATGTTAACAGAATAATTATAAAATAGGTAATCTAAGATATATTTACATTTATAAACTTTATCTAAATATCTTTAGATACATAAAACTCAATTTATAATTTCAAAACTTATTTATTTAAAGTACTTTTATGATACATTTCTTATATTCTCTAAAATTGTGTCCAGCTTTTTCTGAACAAAAAGTTCCTCAAATATTTCTAAGGTCCCTATAAATTCCCCATTTATAAAATCAAAGGCATTTTCCTACATCTTACCAAATCACAGACATAATTAAACAACCTTTTATTTAATAAAACATTATACCATCCAAAACTTATATTATTCATATCCAATTTATTAATAATATTCATAAGAGACATTGTTCTATCATATTCTAGAGTATTAGGATTGTCTTCTATAAAAACATGTATTTTATTACTTAAAATCATATTTTTAACTCTTAATTCTAATAAATCAAATTTTATGTTATTAATTTCAAATAGTAATTTTTTAATAGGATCATTCGGTAATATTAAGTGTCTATAATAAATAGCGACTGGTAACTCGGGTATATTAAAATCAAACATTAATCTTCGTTTTAATAATACAAAATCTTTAACACATAATTTACATGTATTTTCTGACATATACCTACACATTTTAGTAAAAGCTTTGTTCTGTTCATCATAGATGATTATTTCATCTTTTTCTAATAACTCATAAAAATCTTCTGTTTGATTTAGCTCTTTCAATAAAAACATCCTAAAAAATTTGAAAATAATAAAAATGCTTTAAAGTACACGTCATAGCGTGTTTTTGTTTGATTTGTTGTGACTTTTGAAAAACAATAAAAATAACTTTAAAATGGTTTTTACTTATCTTTAAAATTTTTACTTTTTTGACATTTAATTATATTTTCTATCTATTTTTTAATTAAATTTATACTAATGAAAAATAAAGAAGAAATTAAAATAAAAAATTTGGCATGATATTTGACAGGATGTTAATTGGAGACAAATAAAGATAGTAAACATTTCATGTTTCAAAATAAGTCAAAATGGAAATCAATAATGACATTTAAAATAAAGAAGAAACATTTCTATGTTTCAAAATAAGTTAAAACAAAAAATTTTAAATTCATGTCAAATATCTCAAAGGGGTATTTTAATTTTATAGATAAAATTTTTTATATCGTAAAATATTTACATACTTAAAAATATATTTAAAACATAAACATAATTTATAGTTTTAAAGAATTTTTTGCAAATATTTGCGAAATAATAAAAAAATTAGTATTTAAATTATTTAATAATCATATAAGAATATTAGTACTATAATATCTTTTATAATTATTAATATTTGGAATAATCATATAAAAAAATAAGTACTTTAATTTTTCAAATAAATTATTAATATTTAGAATAATCATATAGAAATATTGATAATTAAAGATTTATAAAAATTAATTAGAAATATTAATACTTAAAATTTTTTAGTAGCAATCTACTTTGTTAAACCACCAATTTGACCATCATTTCTTATAATGTCTAATTTATTGTAAAAGTAGTAATTTAAAACATAGAGATCTATGTTTTATCAAATACATATGGTAGTATAAAAAACATATAGTTTCATAGACTTAAAAAAGTATTTTTGACCATTTTATTTCTAATATAGTGTTATTAGTTTTTTATATAAATTTGCAAAACTGACAATTATACTTTACTAATAAATTTTATTTAAAATTTGAAAATTAGTCTATCAAAATAGCTTAAGTTACACTTTAAAGATCTACATTTTGACAATGTTTTATTAGATAAGCTGCAGAATTTAGTAGCCGTTATGACGTCACGAAGTATTTACTTTGTTTTTAAATATTAATTACATAAAAATAGCAATCCTATAAAACATTGTACTACTATTTAAATAAATTAAAAATCTTAAAGTTATTTAATTAATTTTATTTTTTATAAAATGAAATCCCAAAACTCCAACAACAAAACACGCACAGGTAAAACCAATGAAATAAACTCTATTTTTGTCAATAAAACTTATATCCTGAGCATTTAAAAAACCTTCAAAATGATGTTCATTATTTTTAGGGCATTGCTCGATATTTTTTTCAGAAGTATCTATAACGTCTTTATTATTATTTAAATCTCTAATAACGCACTTTTCTTTAGTCAAAGTTTCCTCTTCTAGTGCTGTTTTAACTTCTAAATTAAAAATTAATTGGTTTTCGCATGGTACTAAATTTTTATCACTGTTTAAATTGTCATAAGAAGATAGTTCTAACTTATTCAAATTGAGCACTGTTTCCTGTTTTTCATTTTTAAATCCAGCAATACATTGTAAAACCTGTGATATTTGGCCTTTTTCATTGTCAATATCTACAGTCAATTCAGGACAAAAGGAATTATTTCTATTATTAGATATTTCAAATTCTACATCCCTTTCTATAAAAAACTGAGTTTTCACATCTTTAAAGTCAATAAAAAGTGAACGATCTAAATTTACTAAAAAACTGCCCGTTATAAATTTTTTAATATTGTTTTATTAACAAAAAAGGCAGCTTCTTTGTTAATAAAGATATTTATTAGTTTATATTTTAAATCGACGTCTTTAAAAATTTCTAAATCTATGTCTTCATGAATATCTAACACTCTGTAAAAATCATAAGTTTTAGACTCTTGCTCTTTTGAAAAACACTGAAATTGAATAACGTCTTTATCATTAATATTGTAATCTGTTGATACTAACATGCCCATGTTGTATAATGAGTTATTATAACTGTAACAATAAAAAGTGTTTTTACAAAATATTTCAGCTATTAAAAATAAGATCATTGAGGGTAAAAAATAGTCAATTAATTAAATAAAATTTTTAAGATATCAACTAATAATAAAAAATTTTAAAATTAGTTTTTAAGTTTGCAATACAAATAAGCATTTTGTAAAGGTTAGCATCTTAAACTGCTTTAAAATTAGAAAGCAGATACTATTATTATATATATAGTCATAATAAAGATACTTCCATTCTTAGAAAAAATAGTTTTTTTAGTAGTAAAATAAAAAAATAAACAGATATAAAAATACAAGTTTTTATATAAAAAGCTTACTATTTTAATTGTGTACAATTTATAATTAGCTTTAAGCACATTGACTAGCACTCGTTACAAAATAATTGTAATGACAGTTTGTTAATTAAAATAATATATTTTTGAAATAAAAAAAATCAAATTTCTCATTAATATACTAGTAAAGCACTTTTTTTATGACTAGAATTACTTAATTGGTCACACATGTACTTGTAAAAATAAAAGTGAACATCGATTTTATATATTTAACTTAAAATATGCTTGACTTATGGATTTTTGAATTATCATGTTTCTTTTTGTATAAATAAAAAGTTAAATTGATTTTTTTATAAAAAGAGGTAATACTTAATTTTTAAAAAATCAAAAAAAATTTAATATAAAAATAAAAACTAGAATTATTATACTTAATATAAATAAGTAAATATTAATTTTAAAATAATTTTGAAATTTTTTTCCATATTTTCCAGGTCTTTTTTAAATACAATAACTAAACCAAATATATTTAAAAATAACAGAAAAATAAATATTCATAAAACGTCTTAGAATTATTATATTCGTAATCTTCACAGTAAGTATTTTCAATTAAATCGGGATTTTGATCACTTTTAAGGTCTACAATGTTTTTGATTTTTTTCATTACCCTGCTATCAAATTAAATATATTAGTTAAAATTTGTATTTAAAAGATTTAACAAATTAATTATATTAGTAAAAAATTTGTACTTAAAAAATTAGTTAAAATTTGTACTTAAAAAATTTTAAAGAAGTTATATTAAAATTTGTACTAAAAAGATTAGTTAAAAATTAAATAAATTTGTACTAAAAAGATTAGTTAAAAATTAAATAAATTTGTATTAGTTGTTTTTAAAAATAATCATAAGAACTTAGTTTATATGTCAAATTTCGTAAAAGTGGAAATAATTTACAAATAAATAAAAGTCAAAATTTAGGGAATTTAAACTACTGATTGTGAAAGTTAAGTAAATTGTAATCTAATAGATAAGACAAAAATAATAAACTTATCCATTTAAGTTAAATTACAAATAGAAGTCATAAGCATTAGGATAACATTTGACCACTAAGAAATAAATTCCTTGTGCCTGCGGCGCAAATTTTAGTATACCTGAGTTTACAATAAATTCTCATTTTAATATTTGCGCTTCTAAAAAAAGATAGGTAATTTAAATATTTTAGATCAACACTTTATTTTACAATTTAACTATAGTAATTTAATAATTATATTTCTAATTATCGATTATAGAAAAGTCATTCTAGCGGTGCAAATTTTTTTTTGATTAGCTTACAATTCATTTTTTAAATAGACCGAATTGTTTTATAAAGTGCTAAAAAATCAACTAATGTAATTGTAAATAAATAATTTAATATTTTTATTAATTAGATTCGTAATTGGTGTCTACTACTAAATTTATTATATCGTTTTTTATTAAGTTTTTTCCCGATACAAAAAAAAATGTATCTTCTCTTTCAATTATATTGTCAATACAACTTTTTATATTTTTTAATTTTTTTATAAAAACTAATTTTTCATTTATAAGTTTGTAAACTTCTACTCTGTTTTTGTAAACAATACAAATACTTTTACCTGTGTAAAAAATATCCAAAGATCTTTTAAACTTGTAAATGCTACAAATAATATTAGTATTAATAAAAAAAATTATATTTTTATAAACTTCAACCGAATTGGCAACATTAGGTGTAAAATAAACTGGTTCAACTATTACACCTTTTATTTCTTCTACTTTCTCACTTTTAATGTGCTTTATATTGATATTTGGTAAATTATAAAAAATTTTAGTAGTTGATTTTTCAAGGTCGTAAAAAACAACTTCTAACTCGTTTAAAATGACTAAAAAATCATTCCATTTGTATAAATTTATATTTCTACTTATAAATTCAGAAATATAACGTATATTATCATTATAAATATTAATAATACTAAATTTATTATCTTCAGTCATAATATACAACATATTATCATCTAAAAACATATTTAAAATTGGAAAATCGTGTTTATGAAAACATCTAGTACCTTTTCTGTTTCAATAAATATTTGACCTATTTTTGTATAAATTAAAATATCTTTATAAACCAATATACAAGAAGCTGAAGTATCATTTAATTTAAGATTGATGTTAGATACTAAATCAAATTTATAAGTTCCATCCACTGTAGAATACACTAAAAATTATCATACCAAAAGAAAGATTTAATTTCTATATCGTTAAAAACAATTTTATTGTCAATAAAAAAGATATAATATATCAAATCATTGTAAACATAAAAATCATAGACATTATTTTTAGTGCTAATTACCTCACGAGAACTGTTATTAAAAAAATCTATAGATTTATATATATTTGATCCATCATAACAGAAATATTTATTATTGCATTTTTTTATAATTGTGTAATTATTTAAGTGTTTTTCTATTAAATTGTAATCACTATCATATGTATAGAGAAATTTGTTTTTTAAAACAAACAAATTCTTATTTTCAAAAACTATAAATAATTTTTGATTCTGCATAAACAAGGGATAAAATATAATTGCAACAATTTGAATATTACATTGTTATTTTAGAAACTTTAAAGAGTATTTGTAAAACCAACTGATATATTTACAAATACACAAAAGATTTATTTAAAATATTATATAAGATATAAACAGATGTTTCTCCAAAAATATAAATATCTACTTTACTAAATTAAAAGATAAAGAATATAAATATTTATTACAAATATAAAAGATAAAGAATATAAATTTATATACTAAATTAAAAGATAAAGAATATAAATATTTATATTACAAATATAAAGATAAAGAACATAAATATCTACTTTACTAAATAAAAAGAATATAAATATTTATATTACAAATATAAAAGATAAAGAACATATACAATTAATTTATTCTTCTTTTAGATAAATTATATCCTCAACATATTTCCTTGCTAGAATGAATTGTACTCCCATTCTGACAACAATTGGGTCTTTATATTTTTCAATATCTCCTAGAGTGTCGTTTATCATTAGAAGAAATCTCTTGTCAGACTCTAAATTTCCTTTGCTCAAAACATAAATTAATTTTGAGTTTGAATTTAAAATATTTGTATCTTTTTTTACTGTACACGTTTCTTGTCCTTTAATGAAATATTGTAGTTCTTTTAGCTTTACTAATATTTTTAATTTAACTATATCAGAATACAGATCTTTTAATGAGTCATATAGTTTCATTATGATGACTTTATTTAGATTTTGCAAGTTTACATTTATTTTTTTGTTTAATAACCCAATTTTTCCATTTTCTGTCTTGTCAATATTGCACTGACAATAATCTTTCTTATTAATTTCACAGTTAGAACTTTTCCATAAATTATTTTTCAAATTTGTATAATTTTCAAAAGTACATTTTATATCTTGAAATTTTATTTCTGGATTTTTTATAACGGAAGTTGCATTCCCAATATTTAAATCAATACTACTCATTTCATATTTAACCTTACTTTCATTTAATAAAATCAAAGATCGTTCATTATTCTCATTATAAGATTACTGAAAACTTTAAAATTATTTTCAATATTTTTAATAGCTTTTTCTCTTTTTCTCTGTACATGATTATATTTCGTATTTTACAATACATTTTATCTTTTTTATAATTTACCATTTTTTCTAGTAAATTGAGTTTATGCAAAATATTATTTAATTCAAAAATATTTTACTTTTTAAAAAACATAAATTGAGTCTTATTTGTTTTTGTAAAGAATTTCTTGGTATTGCTGAATTATTTTCAAGATATTTACTGAATATTATTAATTTTTGACTAATTTTCAAATTAAAATGGGTCTTTTTTAAGTTTAATTCTGATAATTCAATTTGGTAAATATACAACTTTCTTAGTGTAGAAAGAATTTCTTTTTTTTGCATTGTATTTTCCAGTTAATTAAATTGATTTCAATTTTTTGTAATCTAGTTGTTAAAATTTCCATAGATTTTAATTTCCCTAATTTTTAAGTGTGATGTTTTAAAATCTACCAATGAATTTAGAAAACTTAGTGAATTTTAAATTTATGAAACCTTAAAAATAAATTTATGCACTTGTTTAAATTTTTATAAATTTAAGTAACTTGTAATATATATATTATAAATTTAAGTAACTTCTAATGTATTCATTTTATAGATTTAAGTAACTTCTAATGTATTCATTTTACAATGTAATATAATTGTAAATTTAGTCATTTTACAATGTAATATAATTGTAAATTTAGTCATTTTATAAATTTAAGTAACTTCTAATGTATTATTTATAAATTTAAGTAACTTGTATGGTAACTTATAAAATAATTGTAAATTCAATAACATTGTAAATATAATAACATTGTGAATTCATAATAAAAATAATAATGGTAAGTTGAAGTCTTTTGGTTTTATGTGTAAAATAATATTTTTTAAACCCCTTTTTATGCAAAGTGAAAAAATGATAAAAATTTCGATAAAGAAATTGTAGATGAAAAAATACAAAAGAAGAAAATAAAAATGAAACCTCTTCTGATAAAAAAGGTTCTTCATTTTTAACTTCTTCAGTTACAAAGAATGAAGAAACACCTGTGGTAGCTTCAGAAGATTTAGAATTGAAAGGACTACAAGAAAAATTTATAGAATCTAATTTGAAAGATGAGGTACTTTTTAAATCAAAATGTGTTTTACTTATTTTTAATAATGAAAAGAAAAAATTTGAAGAGCGAGGTACTGGTGATATTATGATTAATAAAGAAAAAGAAAGTGATATGGTTAAAGTTGTTATGATAAGAGAAAGTATTATGAGATTCGGTTGTAATCATTACATAAATCCAAGACATAAACTTATTAAAAATGTTAATACAAAAACGGGTGGGTTTGGTGTACAACTGAAGACACTGTTGACGATGAAACTAATAAAAAAAATTTTATTTGGTGAAATTTGATACGCCTGAGGATACTGAAAAATTTAAAAAGAATACGAATATGGACAAAAAGCCAATAAAGAAATTCTAGAAAGATAAATAAAATATTTTATTAAACCAATAATTTTTATTTTGAAACTAGTTTCATTAAATAAATATAAAAAATAACTAAAACAAATACAATCATGATCACTTTACTAGGTCTTATAATGCTTTATCGCTTTATAAAAGCGGGACCAATAAATTCAATAAAAGTACCAGTGGATATTTATATTAGTGAAAAAGCTAGGGATCAATATTCTATGAGAATGGAAGACATAGAGACCGCCGTTGATAGGTTAGAGTCAAATTGGAATACAATTGAACAAAAAAGCTACCAACGAAGCAACTAATAAATATTCACCCATTGAATTTGTAATTAATGTACTAACTGAACCTCCTAAAGGTATAGATATTGATGAATGTGGAAAAAATGTTGACACGTTGGCTACAAATTTACAAACAATTCACAATATGAACCTAAACACAACATAATTGTTTTTTATACTTGTCCTTCTTCAACATACGAAGATTATTTTATAAATGCTAACATGGAAGTTCCTTTGCTGATTCAAAGTGATAATTTAAGTTGTGTTCACCGTGTAGCCACTTTTGTTGAACCTGAAAGATCAAAATTCGAATTAACTCTCGCTAACGCTCTTATGGCTGCCGCAGGTAGCCCTATAAAAAATTCAGTAACACTTAAAGAAGATGATGGTGGTGATAATGGAGTACAAATCAATTTCTTTTTGGAACACGATGCTTATGATTTACTTTTTAAAGAAGCATGTCAACAAATACCATAATTAAATTTAATTAATATATATAATATAATATAATATATAATATAATAATATAATATAATATAAATATAATATAATATAATATAATAATATAATATAATATAATATAATATAATATATAATATAATAATATAAATATATTATATATATATAAATAATATAATATATATAATATAATATAATAAATATATATAATTAAAATATAATATAATATAATATAATATAATAAATATAAATAATATAATAAATATAATATAATATAATATAATATAATATATATATAATATATATATATATAAATATAATTCAAAAAGGTATTTTTTATTATTATTCTAATTTGAAACATTTAATAAATTAAACAATAAATAAAAAAAATATGAAATACATTTACTTCTTTCTTTTATTAATTAAAACAAAAACTTTACATATAAATATTTTATATGAAAAAATTGTTGATCCAAACATGGAAGCATTGTATAAAGACATTATAAACTCCCTTATACGAAGATATAATGAATTTCTAGACCGGCTGGAATTCAAATAGCCTTACAAAATGCTTTTTCATACAATGTATTTTCACAAATTCCTGATTACAAAGATCTACAAAATTTGGTGGATCTGACAATTTAACCGATAGAATGTCTGTTCTAGCGAAAATTAATAAGAATATTTTATTGATTGCTTCTTCAGAATCTGAACAACGTGATGTTCATTATAATCTAGATAATCCTTGTATTACAAAATATATTACAACTTTTAGTAATAATGAAAGTATATCTATAGACACAATTTCTTCGATAAATAGCGCCATAGAAAAATATTTAAGCAAATTACTGGGATTTCAAGTACCAAAGCTCTTTGGAATTGTAAATTTAGGAGAAATTCGAAACTTTACTAAAAATTTAAAACGTAACAATTTTAGTGAAAAAATAATTGCGTGTTTACGAAAAACTGAAGTCGAAAATAAAAATGTGGATTTTATCAATGAAATTGAAGAAATTGAGAAATCTATACCGGAAAATTTTGATAATTATTATGAACAAAACGATGTTGGTGATGATCTTTTAAAAGAAAAGAAAACCATTTTAACTGAAAATCGAAGCTTAAAAACAAACCTGATTTTTTAGAAGATTCAAATTTATTTAACATACAGCCAAAAACAAACAACCAGCAAAAAATTTTAGAAAAAAGCCGCAGCATTTGAAAAGACGTAAAACGAAAACTAATAGAAAAAAATAAACAAATTAATTTTTTTTAAATTAATAATTCCAATAAAACCCATCGGTATCAAAATGATCTGTAAAAGGGGATTCTCCTTTTTTAACAGGAGGAAATAGCGAATCCATAAAATCGTTTAAGGATTTATAAGTACTAGTAAGTTCCCCAATATATTCCCC